>VUQI01059991.1:0-16155 GCA_015106735.1 Paratilapia polleni | reverse complement strand
TTTCTGTCTAATACTGTAGGGTCTTTACCCTAAAATATAAAGCGCCTTGAGGTGACTGTTGTTGTGATTTGGCGCTGTACAAATAAAATTGAATTGAAAATTGAATTGAATTTATTTACTGAAACATCTCTGGGTGCTCCTATAGTACAGCCTTTGCTTTCAGTACAAGGTGCATAGAAAGCCTTAAAAATGTTTCCTACTAGCACTAAAGCTTTTACTTCTCAACCAGATGGTAATAACAGCAGCAGCTTAGCATGTTTCGATTAATTACATGCTGTTGGTAGACTGCTCACTATAGTCTGCAGGCCTAACATATAACATACACATTGCTACTGTAGAAAGGTTGAGTTAAAGTACAAAAATATTTTTTTTAAAAATAACAAACTTAAAGCAGCCTCTTTGTTCTTCACTGTGTTCTTTATATTCTTGTTTTAGTTATCATCTAATTTTTTCCTTCCCCTCTTCCTTTTTTTCCCTCTTTGCTTTGCCATCCATAACTCCACATTTATAATTTAAAATCTCTTTCTTGCCTTCTTTGCCATCTCTTTCGGGTTTTTCATTTTCCACATTCCACAGGTACTCCTCTTTCCGCACATCAGCTTCCCATTCCTCCCCCTTTTGCTCTTGTTTCTCATCTGTCTCCCTTCCCTCTTCCTTGCTCGTCTTGCCTTTTTCTTGGAGTCAGCTTGTCGGAGTAATTTAGCTGCTAGTGATTCCTGGACCTCATCTGTCACTATAGACATACCAGCAGCAACACAAGTGATTTCCCACCAGGACTGTGGACAAATCTAATAACATCCTCAGGGACACAAGGAGACAGAGGGATAGGGTGAAGGAATAAGAGACAGCATGGTGAAAAAGAGGAGGGAGAAGTCCCTTAGGTGAACAGGTGGGGACACAACCTCTAATAGAGTTAGATATCATTCCAGTGAATTAATTAGGCCCAGCAGACAGCCAAGGAGGAAGTGTGATAACCTCACAAGTGGGACTTTCATAGTGTTTTTCATGGCTATTTTTAGCGCTGTCGCACACAAAATACGTTTGCAGTCATATCAGTTAAATTTTAACAAATAGGTTCAAACTTGTTTAAAAAAAATAAAACAAAACTAGCAGAGTCATTGAGATCCTAAGTAGTACCTTCTCCATTTAATAGATTGTTGGGCACACAACTGGAGAGCCCCAGCACCTTTTTATTTTTATTTTCTGTTTTATTAAAGACTACTGCAACTTCAATTAACTTGTCCAATCATCTGTGTCCTGGCAGATGGTTAAATTTGTCCTCTCATACCCATGCACATTTACATAAATATTAGCTGTTCTAGAAGACGCTGGTGTTGGTGAATCCAAATGTGAGTGTGTCCCTCTTGTGTGTCAACTTCCTCTGATTGAAAGGAAAGATGACCTACCCTGTCAACCTGCATTCCATATTTAGAAAAAGACTTATGTCCACATTACTCCCCCACAGGTTCCCTCCTGATTAAGAGATAGCGGATGGAGTGGGTGATGGAGAGGTGACAGAACAGACCCCTTGTTCATTATGTATCTGGATGTAGTGCTGACAGCTCTGATGACTAATGGAGAGAGACTCTGAAGAGACCAGAAGCGGGGTAAACTTTGTGACCATGGGGTTCCTTTTCATATTGACTGTGTAAATATAGTGTTCATTCAAAAATGTAAGGTTTTTTTTTTTTTTTAAGTTGTCAAACCTGCTCTAAAAGCACTTAAAAACACAAAGCTTTTTCTTAAAAAAAAACAAAAAAAAAAACCTAAGCACCATGTGCAAGTATGAGGTCTAATTTTGAAATGTGGCAATTAAATTGACAGTGTCTCTGAGTCTCATTAGATACTATAGATTGTTCTTAAAACATGAATAAAATAAGTCACAATAAATGATTTGCATGTTTTAGCTCATTATCTACAAATTGCAAATACTCCTCATTACTGCAGACCTTTTTCCAAAGCCTTTTATACATTTTAGGCTGATTTCCTACTTTCCAGGCAGGCCCATACCCTGCTTATAGAATTTCTGAAAAAGGACCATGACAGTTTTGCTTTTTAATGTTAACATTACTTTATTATTACATACCGTACAATCAGATGGAGGTGTATATGGTGTATATATATTTTAATTCTTCTCATACTGCTGTATTGTTGCAATATTTGCTCTTCTGTTTTTATTTTGCCATTGCAGCAGTAGTAATAGTAGTGGTAGTAATAGTAATAGCAGAAGTGTAGTAGTTTACAAAATGCATGTAACCACTGAAACAACCAAACAATATAATGTGAAATTAAATCTTAAAATTATTAACACTTGCTACTGCTTCATGACTTGACAAAGGGAACAGTTGTGCTGATTCCCATTTTTGCACCAATTGCGTGCTCTGTTATGCCTCAGTCACCCATGCCTAGAGACTGGATGAGAAAAAAATCCTCCACTGGTTTCAAGTGGCAGCTGGAGGTTGTTGGCAGTAGCTGTGAAACTGATTGCTAAGGCCACAAACTATTCGCCAAGCAGAAGTGAAACTTGAAAAAGTGCGACGCAAACCGGAAACAGAGTTTCACCTTCAAAGTAAAAGTTGTGCCTTTTGAAATTTGCTGGTCACAGAGGTAAGACGCAACTTTTACTTTGAAGGCGAAGGTTCTCCACTTATGGTTTGCATTTCACTTTTTCAAGTTTCACTACAGCTGGCGAGCGTTTGCAGACAAGTAGGCATCTTACATACAAACTACAGGCGAGTGCAGCAATCTGCTAGCAACCAAAGCACAAAGAGGTTTTCAGTGCAGCACCCTCTTTGTGACTGATTTCACCTAGCGATAGCCAGCAACTTCCAGCAACCACTCTCTAACTGATCAGGGATTACACATTTGTCCCTAGCGACCAGAGGTTGCCAGGGGTTGCCGACCGGTCTCTAGGCCTGTGTGACTCCTCCTTATGGAGGTAGCTCAGGACCGACTTCAGGATCTATTACCCAGTGATACTCCTCAGAACACTGCTTCACTTCAGCAAGGTAGAATAAATAAATAATTTCTGCCTTTGTGCAGTGTGTTATTATTGTAACTGTACAAAGTTGAAACACTGTAAAACATTAGTAAAAGAGTATGCAATTAATTGCAAATCATTTAAAACCTATATATTTTTTGAAAATAGTATAAAGACAACATATCAAAAGTTGAAACTGAAAAATTAAAAACCTGGTGGAAAATCTGAGGATAAGTAATATTTAAGAAAGAGCAGAGAGGCTGAGTCTTACATAGAGACTCTGCATAAGGAAATGGGTTAAAAAAAAAAAAAAAACTCAAATTGAGAAGAATATTGGCATTTCATCATAATATGATTAAAAGATTCAGATAATTCAGAGAAATGTATGCAAGGGACAAAGATGAAAATAAATGTTAAATGGCCAAGATCTTTAGGCCCTTAGGTGGCACAGCAATAAAGACAGACAGACTTCTGTAGTGGAAATCATTGCACTATCATTGATCAGAATCACTTCTGCACATTACTGTGAGTGAACACACACTGCATTTGCAAATGCAAGTTTTAAAAGTCTATTACTTTAAAAACTTTTCAAAGTAAAATCAATAAGTCACAAGTCTTTGCCTTTAAAATGGCACCAGTTTTCTTGGTACACTTGTGCACATGCTTCTCAAGGTACACTGCAAAATATCTGCTGACACTGAGTCACAATCAGACATTAGAAGTTAGTACTTGCTTTGCTATTTACTGTTGTGCATTAACAGTGACATTTGAACTGTCAAGACCCTACGTATTGTTCATTGTGATGTTTAACTCATATTCATGGCTTGATGATCATCTTGTTACGTTGCATATCACTTTGTTAGAGAAGAATGTCCAAACCACGTGTCTATAATATACACATACTGTATATATGCTTTATAGCATTAAAACCAGCATAGACCGTATGTGGTTCCATATTATGTGGTCTATGCTGTCACTGATGATAAGTAACCTAAACCTATGTTTTGGAAAAAAGCAAAAGGGACATTTTTGGAAATAATTAGTTTTGATGTGTGTCAGTTAGAATATTTTGTCCCCAGTTGCCAAATGTGGGAGAACAACTTTCAAAATCACATATTCTGATATCTTAGGGTTAGGGGTTAGGGTCAAGGGAGCTTCCACTAACTCAGAAGGTTAAGAGGACAAGAGTTTGCCCAACCAGTCTGCATGTGTTCTGTAGACTTGGAGAAGGCATGTGACTGCACCCTTTGGGGTGTCCTGTTGGTGGTGCTTTGGTAGCATGGGGTATTGGGCTCATTGTTATGGGCTTTTTGATTCCTATGCAACCATAGTGAGAGCTGGGTTTGCATTGCTGACTATTACACTGGCAACAAGTCACATACGTTTTCTTTGGATTCCACCAAGGCTGCCCTTGACACCTAGTCTGTTCATAACTTTTATGGATAGAAGTTCTTGGTGCTGCTAATTGCAGAGGGTATTTCCTTCGGCAATCACTGGATCACATGTTTGCTTCTTGTAGATGATGCGGTCCTGTGACTACCAGGTTGCACTTGGATGGTTTGAAGCCATTGTTTGAAGCCACAGTTTGAGGCCACAGTTCTCAATCAGAAACATGGATTGCCACTCTGGCAATGGCAGGATGACTTGTTGCTTCAACGGGAGGAGTTGAAGCTTCTCTGGGTCTTTTCCACGGGTGGTGGAATTATGGACCATGAGACTGACAGTGTCTTCCATGATGCAGACACTGTGTGCTGTGCGAGCTGTTGATTTCCTACCCTCACCTACAGTATGGCCTCAAATGTGTGTAGTAACCAAAAGAATAAGATCATGAAGAGTAGTAGCAGAAATTAGTTTCCTCAGAAGAGTGTCTAGGCTCACCATTAGAGATATGGTGAGAAGCGCAGTCATTTTAGTGGTGCTCAGATGCTCCTCCACATCAAAAGGAGCCAGCTGAGCTGGTTCACCTATCTGAGGAGAAAGCCTCCTAAGTGAGGTGTTTCAGACTAGACAGATTATGCCTCTGAGCTGACTCGGGAATCCCTCAGTATGCCTCAAAAAGAGCTTGAGGTGTTGTCTGGGGAGATGAAGGTCTCTGCTTAGACTCCTGCAACCCAGACCCCAATAAGTAGTAGAAACTGAATATATGAATAGATGGATGGATGGATGTGTGATCATTCAGCTGCAAAGTAGCTGAATGATCACACAGAGTGGTCAGTGGCTAATGTCTATCCCAGATTTAACATAATAACTGGTGCATGTTTTGGGGGGAGGCTTTTTGTGTCCTTGCAGGGTGACATGAGTTCATAGGTTAGGTGACTGACAGCCCTTTTTAAATATTGCATTCACATTATAATCTGTTCCATATGATTTTTCTGACTGAAATGGGATTTTGGATCTACATAGTCTAATCAGCCATTATATTAAAACTCTCTGTATAACGATGTGCTCCTTGTGATGCCAAATTAGCTCTGACCCATGGGCTTGTACAGTGGACCTCTGGGCATGTCCTGTGGCACTCGGACATCGGCAGTGGATCTTTCAGGTCCTGTGGGTTGTGGAGTGGCACCTCCATGAATTGTGCTTGTTCTGGAGGACTTCATAGTTTGGTATCTAGGGAGTTTGGAGGCCTTGGGCGCTTTATTTACCTCAAGCTGTTCCTGAGCAGTTTTTGCAGTTTAGCAAGTTGCCCTGTCCTGCTGCAGGGGAGCAGTGATCAATGATCTAACAAGACCATTGATCATTTACTTCATCTGTCATCTACATGTGGCCTGTAAGCTAAACCCACAAATTCAGCAAGGAAAATTTTAAACCAAATTTCATCCCAGAATGAAAACCAAGATAGCCTTGCGGCACAGCAAATTATTTGTGGGCCACAGACAAACAGGTGCAAACAGAAATAAGAGTTTGATATTCAGGTGGTGAAAACTGGTAATTTACTTCAAAAGATCAGACAGTGCTATTCTTGATTCTTTCCCTCACTCTTGAGTAAAATAAAGACCCTCTGTTTTGTGATAGTTGGTACTCCATGAAGATTTGAAACTGATTTTGGATTAGTGATATGAGACCTCTACAGCACATCTGCAGGTCTTAGAGGTTTCCATAGTTACTGCGTTGTTCACCTCCTCAGGAGTGCTGCTGGTGGGTGATTACTGCAGATGAGACTATAGTCCATTATGAAAAAAAGGGACATGACTCTAGATGAGAAAATTATATTCTTGTTCTACAATTAAAAAAAAAAAATGTAGCTTCAACTGCTGCAGATAGTCTTAGACAATTCTCCTCTACTTATTTCTCTTGCAGTTATTGGGTGCTTAAAGTACTTATTAATATTCAGATGAAGCCAAATTACATTTTCTTGCCCACACCTGATTAATGCAGTGCAAGTGGAAGCGAGGTTACGGTAACAAGTCCCATATTTTTATCAGTGTTTTTCCAGAGGTTGAGTGTGTGACTTTACAAAAGGCTGTCTGTCTGCTTGTGTGTGCCTGAACACCTGTGTGTTTATGTCAGTCAGGCAGGGCCATGTTCAGCATGTGTAATGAGTTGGAAGAGGGTGTGTGGAATGAGGATTAGAAAGAAAATAGCTGAGAATCTCCTGAAGGCCAGAGGTGAGACTGATAACTTGTACAACGCAGGCCTCATTACAGCAATGTGGTATAGCAGAGTCACTGTGGTAGAATAAACATGAATATCACAGGAACACTGACCTTATATTTAGAGGACTTGAGTTATTTTTATCTGAACATACCCATCTGTGCATGTGTACACATCATATGCAGAAATGTTAAAATTTAACAGTCTTTAAAACTGTGTTTAGCAACATCTGAACAATAGAAGGCAGAAAGAAGGAACCTTTATCCACTAGCTTCTTAAATGGTCTTAGAGGGAAGGACTGGGAGATCCAAATAAAATATATATGATGATGTGATAACATTAGCATACAGGAAAAAGTTGATAAGGCAAACCCCATAACAAACTGTCATCTGGCAGATACAGAACATTAGTATTAGTTTGAAGCCACCTGATAAAGTACAAAATGTATTCTCCTTTAAGACTCTTTGTTATCAGCTGTTCATGAGGAAGTCACTAACTTTGTCTGGCTGCCATGCTGCGTTTGAAAACAGTGAAAGTGGTAAGAATGAACTGGAAAACGTGAAACTGCAACCTATATTACCAAAATACTGATCTAAAACAGGGGTGTCAAACTCATTTTACATCATGGGTTACATATAGTCCAATTTGATTTTAAGTGGGCTGGACCAGTTAAATTACAGTATTGCCTAATAACCTATAAAAAAAATAAAATAAAATTTAAAAAAAAAACACCTGCCAACTGTTTCCCTTTCTTTCAGTGTACTGTAGTTTAGCTACACATTTAATCCTTAAGATGTATTAAGAAAATGAAGTGCAATTTAAATGCATTTAAATTTTTCTACATTATAAAGAAATGCTGTTGTAGTAGATCAAAGAAACGGCTCCTTGAGCTTTTTTCTGTGTTTTACACAAGAATTACAGAAAAATGCGTAAAATTACAGGTCATTACCTGAACCTATAATTAAAAACTGAAATTTCCCATTATTATACATAAAATGTCCTTTTTATTCATTTTTTACTATGGACCCACTTTAAATACATAAATTTCTATGGTAAACCTTTCTGTTATTTAATGGAATACTATTTTATTATATACTATATTATCTTTTATTTACTTACTTCCCTTCTTGCCCTTCTCCTTTGCAGTTTTCACATTTTCTTACACCATGCAGTGGCTGGATTGGACCCTTTGGTGGTCCAGTTCTGGCCCCCGGGCCATATGTTTCATAGAGCAGATTACTGGAGGATCATCAGGCAGGATAGCTAAATATGAAATGCATAGCTTTAATGTGGCTCTGCACTTAGTGTTTTACTGCAGAATTCACAAGAGGCAGTCTGGTTGATTGCTTGTTCTTTTGCACTGTAGTTTGTGCCTTTGAATTTAAAGAAGAATTTGTCTTTGCTTAGGTGAGCTACCAGCACAACTGTATAAATGGAGTATATTTCCTTAAAAACACTTTAAGGACAAACATTTGTTTAATCAAAATTTTATTTCAGACCTTTTTAGAGGTACAATTGTTTCTAATGATTTTTGTATGTTTGTTTAATGTTTAATTTCTTGTGCTGTACTCAATTGTATTGTATTGTATTGTATTGTATTGTATTTTTTCATCTCAGTGAGAGCACCTGATTAAATAATGCATATGCTAATAATAACCAAATCAGTTTTTCAATGACAAACAATATTACAGTAGTTTTAGGCTTTTAGTTTTATTGTAAACTGGTCAGTGGTATATAAAAAAAAAACAAAAAAAATTTATTTCCAAAGGAAATCAGCATTTCCTGTTTGCATATGGCTACACATCTACACCTATTTGCTTCATGTCTCACCCTTACTTGACCTATTCAGCCAGTCCTAGAGTGAAGATGAACACTTATTTTCAAATAAAATGACTTCTCAAAATTCAGAAATAAAATGAAAGGTGGCATATCCTTCTTTGGCAGAAACTGACTTCATTTTCAATATCAGTTACAATCAAGAGGGGTCAATAATTAGATTTCAGTTAGTTGCAAATTTTAAATGATGGTATCAATTTCCATGAATCCAGTTATTACTGTATACTGTGTTTGTAGTTGTAGACTACATTTAAATGCCTAGCAAAATCTCTCAGAGTAGGTAGGCATTCTAGATATTATTGGAGTACTAGTGACACTGTTATACATACCACTGGTATCACAATGAAGCAGTGAAAAAAGACCATTCAAGATCAGTGAATCTCCAGTCATACAGGGTAATAGGGCACATAACAGGGCTGTCTTTGATCTACAGGCTGGTGAAGTTGTTTGAACAGCGGAGTTCTCTTGACTTGCATTCGGATCTAACCTGACCTCCTAAAAGAGGATGGCCTTTAATGAGCTGGAAACACTCTGTTCTCAGAATATAGATTACATGCCAAAGTAAAGTATGGCAGGACAACTGCAGTTCATGTCAGAGAGACCTCTAATCGTGCATTCTTATCATCATTCTTTTCTCCTTCCTCACACATACCCTTTTTCTAAATTAATCTGCATTTATATGTCCGTATTGTATCAAGTTAACTGTAGCTCGCGTTTGTCTTTTCAGCCAAAAAAGGATTGCTGTATTTCAAATTGTATGAACTTGATGAAACTGTATGAATGAAGAATGTATAATCACTTGTATTCAAAGGTCTAATTCCTTCATTACCACACTTGAATGTGTGTTGCAGAAAATGTTGGGTTTGTAGCATCTTAACACTGACAATACAGTTTTGATGTGGCTCAAAGAAAGAGGTCAACTAAACTCCAACTTCCTGAACATGAATACCCCATACCTGCACAAACACACACGCTGAGCCAATCAGTTTATTGCGAGGCTTGGCTTGGTTAATGGAGAGAAACCATCGCAGTCTGACCTGATCAGTCATGATCAGCCAAAACAGCAAGGGTAAATATTATCATCCCTGGCTTTGAAGTTGCAGTTGAAAATCATAACCTGGCACACCACATGTGAAGACAAATTACTGAGTCAAAAAAGATACTGCTGGCTTCCAATCTCTAGCCCTTTCATTACAGAGGGAGATCAGTGCTTTGTGCACATCAGATAGTGGTATATGAAGGAAAGATGCCCTTTGGGCTGAATGATGGATGATTTCCCATGATGAAATCAGCAGCCAGTGGCAGCTGATGGCAGAGAGGAATACAGGTCAGTAATATGTCCGAAAATAGCAATTTGATGGTTGGGTGGTAAATTAACACCGGCCACCAGCTGGTAAATTTTGGGACAGGCCAGTGAACCAGTTTTATAAATAGACAAGATTATCTGAAGGTGTACACCCCACTCTGCTCTGACATCACTCAGGTTTACAGCAGTTGAACAGACGGTTAACTCAGTGAAACGTTGGGATTTACTTTGCATTTATTTTGTATCTTCCAACTCTGAAAAGGATGAATGCTTCACTCTTTTGCCTCTTTACAACATGTGCAGCCTAACCAGACACATGCTTATTTAACTCACAGTAAAATTATTTTAGGTCTCACTGGGGTACCCACCTCCTCTTTTCTCATTTATTACAGCTCTGCATCTTCTTTCCTCATTAACTTTTTATGTTGAGCAAATTTGTGACATTACCAACATGGCGGCCTGCCAGGAAATATCACAGCTGGCAACATTTTTATTGACAAGTGGGAAGAGGAATGAGCAAATTGCTTTAGCATCAAGGCTGGAATGAGTCAAAGGATGGAAGGCAGCAGGCAGAACTGGGCGTCACAGGATGGTATAAAATCCATGATGACGGCTAATCTCTTTTTCTTTAATAGGTGGTGCTATGATATGAAATCAAGTGAGCACAAATGGAAGAAGAAGAATCATTTTTGATGGACCACAGAGGGAGAATGTTTTGTTTATATTTAGCTAACAAAAGTCATATTCAAGAAAAAAAAAAAACTTTGCAAAAAGGACTTTCAGAGTATTTTCTGTCAGTGGCCATTCAGACCAGAACAACCTTAGAAGAAAGTGACACCTTTAAAGGGTCCTTAATGTTTTTCAAAAAACAAACTGTACATGCAACTACAGCCAAGCCCATTTTGAGGGGGCTGTTGCCACCCCATGCCCCCTTTTTGACACACCCCTGTTATACATATTAAAATTTAAAAAGAAAAATATGATATTTCATTAAAATACATTTTGGCTTGTGATTCATTCGACCCCCAGCCATGTTTTAGATGTCTGAGTGATTTGAGCAAGAACTAAAATACTTACTAAAAAGCAAAGATTAAAAAGTCAATTAATGCTGCCCTATGGCAGCTGGAGCCTATCCCAGCTGCCATAGGCGAGAGGGGGCGAGAGGGTACACCCTGGACAGGTCGCCAGTCTGTCGCAGGGCTAACACAGAGACAGACAACCATTCATGCTCACATTCATATCTACGGCCAATTAAGAATTACCAATTAACCTAACCCCACTAACTCCATGCCTTTGGACTGTGGGAGGAAGCCGGAGTACCCGGAGAGAACCCACGCAAACACGGGGAGAACATGCAAACTCCACACAGAAAGGCCCCGGCCAGATGGTGGACCTTCTTGCTGTGAGGCAACAGTGCTAACCACCGCGCCACCACTCCAGCCCACATGACCCTTAATTGGATAAGCAGAAGAAAATGGATGGAAGGATGGATGGATGGAAGATTTTAAAAAATGCCCTGTCTCATGTTTCTAAGCAGGTCATTGGAAGATAAAAAAACTGAATTTTCAGTGACTCATAACATCCTGATGTACTGTCCATGTCTTACGTGACTATAATGCTGTTCATTTAAAGATGCCTCTGGCAGGAAGTGACTCATCTTACCTTGCTCTCATGTGCATCATCTATAAATTACATCTAGTGCCAGGTATCTCAAGGTGCTTTCAGACTGAACGAGGAGCTGATTTTTATCTTACTTTAAAGATGTGATTGATGAAATGTTTTTGCCTAGGGACCTTTGCTAACATGAGCTATATTCTGATTTAAAAACTTGTTTAAGATCCAGTATTTTCCTTCAAACTGTCTCTTTCCATCGGTTTTCTCGTGTTCCTGAGAGATGTTTCACTCAAATGAAAAATATTTTTTAACATGAGGAAGTGTCTTCCCCATCATTTCTAGCACCCAGACCAAATCCAATCAATCTTCCTTGGTGTCTGGCCTGAAATACTGTGACCAGGAATATAATAAAACTGCATAGATGCAATCCTCTGAAATCAGTGAAACCTGGCAGATGCCAGAATAACATATACATATACAGTATAGCTGAATTTTTGCAGGAAACCATAAAAAAGACAAACTGCCTCAAATATACATTTGCTCATAAAAGGCCTTAAAAAACATTAAACTTAGTTTGAATGCATCTATCACATCACTGCAAGAATTTTGTAGCACCCAGTGATGCTATTTTCGCTGACTGTACACATTATAGGAACAGTCCTGACTCTGGTACACTTTTTCACTTTTCAAGGCTATATGAGCAGGAGAGCACCAGATCAGTTATCCCCTGCCACATACAGCAATGAATGATTTAACCTACTGTAATTAGTGAAGTGATGACTCTCCTGTCAGTTTGTCATGTGATCCATGGGTGGAGTTTGGAAAAGCCCAGCTAAGCTGCTTGTCAGGAGTTAATTTGGCCTAGAATATGTAGTACGTATAAGGAGCAGACCTGGCCACTATCTCTCTCTCTCTTTTCTCCTCCACATGGCACATGGATCACACTCTCACTGCTCACCCATCCAAGCACACACCACATAACTGAGTTGCTTATTTACATGTCTTTTTTGTAATTATACTAGTTAACTTACAACGGACTGCTGTGGACTCCCTCTTTTGTTGTAAGCTTGAACCACTTGTAACAGTGAACATACAGTAAGTCCACAAATATCAGCTGAACAACAGACAGTTTAATGGTGTTAACTAGTAACATGTCCCTAGGTCTTCTTTTCTTCTCTTTTTAATCGTTTAACCAGCTCTTTCAAACTGTTCTTATGTGTGTAACCTTAACAGTAGGCTCATTGGATACATTAACTTATTTCTTGTAGCTTATGTCCAAGAGAATCTTAGTTAGACCCTTTGCCCCTCATGGAGCATAGGTCATTGACAACTGCTCGCCAGCTCTGTCTGTCCTGAGCTGACTTTGCCCATGGCAGCTTTTGAAGGCAGCTTAAGACCGGAAAAAGATGATGATGATGATGATAGACATTTCTACCCAGTCTGCTCCATAATTTATGGAAGTTTGCTGACAAATGGCTCTTGCTAGTTAAAAGCGGTGCCTGAAAATCCATGAAGCAAATGTGCTGTGTCGAACATGTTTCAAACTTGGGAAAGTATGATATTTATGTGTTTTTTGCATTGGAGTTTGCTCTAAAAAAAAATTATTATGGCATTAATAAGGTCTTACAAAGTTATAGATTTACCTTGTGTATAACTTGTGTGTTCACCCACCAAAACTGAAGTATACAAAAAACTGAGGCTAAAGCTACAAATAAAATTATGCATCCTCACCAGCTGATCCCTGTATGAATGAAATGAAATGAAAAATATATTTTCCTTGTATGTGTAGAGCTAAGCAGACTGAAGTATCCAGGGGAATGTAAGATCAGACTTTTATTTCCTTCTTACATAAGCCTGTGTGAATGCACACTGTTAATATTTGGACAAGCAAGGGTGATTTCACATTTGTTTTATGGCCTGTATTTCCAAACAGTGTGTGACAGTTTTAACACTACAAGAGAAAAGACTGAGGGTGAAGTCAAATGTTAACTCTCTGAAGTGTGATATGTTTAAATTAAAATGTAGAATGTGTGTTATTTTTTTGTTTGTTTGTTTAAATTCTGTCGTATCTTACTGGAACAATAAGGGAATTCAAGGAAGAGTGAAAGCAAGTTTTTTTTTAATTCCCTCAGGGCAATAGTAGGATGCATCTGTCAGCCATTTTTTCTTCTGAAGTGTTGTACATGCAGCAGGGTGTTTGTCTCCAGTGACAGTCCAGGCAGGATGCTAACCGAAGTGACTGCTTTGCCCTTGGGGTCACTTCATACAGAGAGTTTTTCGTTGTTTTTTTGGCACTGGCTGGGGAGTGGATCAAAAATCTGTTAGTCTCTGGCTGAATACTGTCAGAACAAGTCCTCCGAGCTAATAGACTCCCAAACGTCAAGGAGCAAAAGTACACACACAGGAAAGAGGAAGCAGTCCAACTCCAACATGGATTTGACTGCTTTTGTTGTGTTTTAGCTTAATTGCTCACTTTGCTGTTATAAACTTTTATTAACTTAGATTCTTGGTGTTGCAGGACACAGGGCCATGCATTCAAGACTTTTCTGGTGCCCTAGTATCCCAACTTATTCCTAAACTACCTAATTTATTAGGATTAATGTTGTGGAACTTTTGTCCAACTCTCTGACTTCCCATTATACCATTTTTCCATGTACAATATCTGATTTGAAACATATGATCAGATTCTCTTGCTCATTACTTTTTTCTTTTACTCTTGCTTATTTTAATATGCTTCCTAAGCAAAATAAATGTTAAACCTGCAACCTGTGGACGACCAAACAAGAGTCTTGTTGGACTTCGCTGGTTAGAAGTCCTGTTGTGAAGCCTCAAATTGAATGTTTTCACCATCACCATCTTGACATTTTGAAACCAGACGTGGTGGCAGATCAGACAGAGGACACTGCACACTCATAGGCTAGCAACCAGTAAAGAATACCCTGTTTTATCCACCTTTTTGCCACAGATTGCTTTGCGTACAATGTCTCTCTCAGAGACAACATAAAAGATGGACGTTGCTATGACGTCACCCACTGGTTTTGGACTTTGCATTTGGAAACTTCACTGCCAATTAGTGCTAAGTAACAGGCTAGAATTTCACTCATCAAAACTGAAGCACAAACTCCTTGGACTAGTACCAACCAGCAAGCCATAATTCAGTTAAAATGTTTCAAAAGGCACCAACAGCACAGACAAAATCAAGCAGTCCAGTTTAATGACTTGTAGTGGTGGAGACACAGATGGACTCCAGCTGGCTGTGTCGGGACACCTGTCAATCAAAGTGTTCATGACCGTAACTCCAGTATCCAGATGTATTATTAAAAAATCACTCTCCTCAGAGATTTTAAGAAGGGAAAGCAATCCACAGAGGCTCGTTTTTTTTTGTGTGTTTGTTTGTTTTTTGTACCAGGCTGTAAACTGACTTTTCATCTGTAAAGTTGCACATTTTAACATGGGGGTCTATGGGGATTGAGTTTAATTTCTAAGACAGGGAGATTACTCCATCTTTCTCTTATAATATATATATTTTCAAATTTTGTATACAAAAAATCCTAAGGAATTCCAGTATATATAAAAAACATTATTAATATATCAAAGCAGATACTGGTGGACCCATCATGCTCTATTCAAGGTCTAATATGATCAGCCACCGTGGTAACAGTATATACTGTAGATAACTGAAAATAGCTCTCTTAAGATAATTGAACTATTAGCAGAGTCAAGATTAGACACAAGTGCTGGTTCCCTTTTAATATATAAATGGTTTCTTAAAATACACTAGTTTGTTGAAGATACTATGAGCTGCTCCTTGTCTTTCTGTGAATGAATAAATGATGAGTCTCTCAGGATGTTAATGTTTCTTGTCCTGCTCTTATACTTACAAGCCAGCTGCATTTGAAATATCACATATGTTACAGTCCTTCCATTTCCAAACTCCCTGCGTACACCCACAGTTCGTTTGACTAAACCATGGTGTCAGGTGAAATTACTCTGGGGGAAAAGGGTGCTAACACAGAAAAGTGCAGAGCAGCAGAGGGTGAGATGCACTCTAGGGTTACCAAAAGTGCACACCAAAAACAAAGCTTGGATCCTGATTGCCACAGACATCAGGGCTGAGCTTTGTTGATACCAGCTGAAACGTATTCCTCTCAACACCTGACAGCCCCTTCACTCGGGGCAACAGGTTCATCAGCATCACAAATTTTGGTTCTATCTATATCTGCTTGTGCATTTGGTAGCTAGCTCTGACCCCATTTCTAAAAGCTTGTGATATAAACTTAGCACAAAAAGTAAGGAAATTTGTATTTGGTTGATTATTACTTTGTTGTAACAATGCTTCTTGGCAATAAATCTCATACCGTTGGAAAGCCTGTTTATTTCCCTTTAAATGGTGCCACATTTGTAAGGAAAATGCATTTGTGGGTTGAGCAGCAGAGTTGAGTATGTGGGTTGCACCCATGAAGAACTTGCCAAATCTTCTCTGCCAATGTCTCTTGTTTTGAGCTTCTGGTACCCCAGGTGCTGACAGTCAGGTACCTGATTGGTGCCTGGTTGGTGTTTCCTCACACTGTGAGCACTTAGGAACCGTAGGCAGTCTTCTACAGATTTGTAGTCAAAGTTTCCAGTACGATATGGCCGACGGCTCTCTACCCAGACAATCCGGAACAGACTACACACATCCAATCTCCAGTCTCATAGGGTTGCCAGGGAGGATATGAAAAATGACAAGTTAGCTTTCTTAGACTGTGAAATTTCCGTCAGTGTTGGGGAACATTTGAAAGTCGATGTGTACCATAAACCAACACATATGGATCAGTATTTAAGG
>VUQI01059990.1:9892-30273 GCA_015106735.1 Paratilapia polleni | reverse complement strand
AAAAAATGCCACTGTGGCCAAAAAAAAAAAAAACAAAAAAAACCCCATACATTCAATGTGTATGAAAAGGCCATTAATTTCATGACCAAATGTAACATTTAGGCAAAGTCAAGCAAGCGCAGAAAATTACTACTCTATAGTAGAAAAATAATTAGGCTCAAGGGCAACAGTAAAAATCAACTCGACTATAAGTAGTGTTTTATTGATGTTGATTTTAAACTTCTTTGCCCAAACTAGAACGCAGTGATTTCCTAGGACATATCTCAGGCCTTGGCTATTGATCTCAGCCTAGGCCAGCTTGCTGTTGCTGCCCTCAAATAACAACCATACGTCTCCAGGCATTAATCAAGACTTGTATTACATTAAAATGTCCAGATCTTTAACCAGAAACTGTGCTTCTTTAGACATTACATGTTAAACTGGCACTCTGGGGCAAACCAGTGAGCCCTAGAATAAACCCCCCTCTCCTTCTGGCCTCAAAGATCTCTTCCCTTCTACACAATAAGGCTGTACCTTAAAACACAACCGAGAGCTCGTATTTTACTTCACTGAATTAGCTCATACTACCCTAATAATCATTTCTGACTAAAACCTGGGTTAAAGGCTAGTACCAAAGTTATGCAGTGAGGTTTGGTAATCATTGCCTGTGTGCCAGAAATACCCAGTCCTGCTGACCGGAAAAGCAGCACACCCATAAATACATCTACATTACTCAGAAACAGGAGAAAAAAAATATTCACAGTTGGTTTCGATAACCAAAAAAAATAAATAAAATAAAATAAATGTCTCTTTAATCGAGACTAAAGCAGGATAATCTACATTTCAAATTAGATTTTGATACTAAGAGATTCGACTCAAAATATGTAGCTAACGTGGTGTAAAGATCCATCAAGTGGCATTTTATGAAACCCATTCAGCTAACAACATTGCTTTCTCCATCATTGATTCCCTCTCATAAACTTCTGTCATCCATACAGTCCCAGGTTAATGACATTATGCCCCAGCATCCAAAGTAATTTATAACCGATCAATGTCACAGCATGAGTCTTTCCATCAGCATTTGTTAACATTGCAAAATATGTGTCTGTGTGTGTTCGTGTGTGTGTTGACACCACAAAGCCTGTCCTGTCTTTCCATCCTACCATTGTTCCACAAATCATAATAGTTCAGCCACATTCCTGGTTTTCATATTTGCTTTTCTCCCCCCAACGGATGCAGAGGTGTACATGCAAAACTCCACGGGTGACCTCTTTAGTGTGTACTGAAAGCACGTCCATTGTATATCCAGATATCTTTTTTTTTTTTTTTTTTTTAATCTTCATCTGCCCTTTCATCACTCTTTTGTGTTGCTAAATTGTGCTTGATGTTGGAGTCTGATGTAGAAAGGATCTGATGTAGTTAGTTAATCACGCAAATCATTTTGATAACAGACATTGACAGACAAGCGTGCACCTGCCTGTATTCGTATTATTTCTGTCTCAACTGGTGATTCCAGCACAACAGTTATTGAGGAATAAAGGTAACAGGTGCTTTCCAAATGTGCTTTCCAGCAGTGCTGTGTTCCTCTCACCACCAAAAATAATGCATCCATCCTGAAAGGTTTAAGGTTATCTCCTTATTAAATTAACCCTGGCTGTTGCTTGACATGTAAAAATTGGGTTGGATGCGAGCACATCAATTAGCCAGTCTAACCCTGACCCTTTAATCATAATACACAATTATATAGCAATGATTATCCCTGTTTGACCCTTCAGTAAAACACAAACTCAAAGGACCCCACCCAGCAACTGCAAAGCCAGTCCACTGTAGCCAGTTCTTCCTTTGAATAAATAAGTGAGGAAGCTGAGGGTATGATAGGAGGATAGATAATGGTAGATGGAGTGGGACAGATAGAGGGGAAGGAAAAGGCAGAAGAGAGGAAAGCAGCAGTGAGATTGAGGGGAGAGAGCAGCCGGTGGCAGAGGCCTGAAGCTGGCTGAAGAAAGATGAGGGTTGACTTAGAAAGACAACCCAATATAAAAGGTTGGAAAAAAGGAGGAGAAAGATGTGACAAAAGGCCTTAACGGGAAGGACACAGTCATGAAAGGGAAGATGGGGAAAGAAGAAAATTAACAGAGAAAAGATTATGGAAGTACACTTCAAAAAAACTGAGATAAAAGAAGAACAGTATTTCTCACTGTGTTAAAAGTTAACCAGTATTTGTGTGATGTTGATGTTGTGTTGTGTTATGTCTACATGGTCATCCCTAGGCATTGTTTGTAGAACAGAAAACACATTCTCATCCACATTGTTAATAGACACGCAATAGGCAAGTTATCTCTGGAAAATTACAAAAATCTGAGAGGACACTTACCAATTTGCTGTGATGGTATTTGCAATATCCACAGTATTTGACATTGTCTGCATCTGATCCTTGTTCTTCACATAACAACCCCGCGAACTGGGCACTGCAGTGGAGAGCAGTGTAAAGAAAAACCAACATATGTTAAAAACAGTAACCCAAAAAAAAGATTTGCACTGATTTATGCACATTATGCACATTATGATTTTTACACAAGGAAGAGGAATATTGGTTTGACCAGGTTAAAGGTGCAATATGAAGAAATGTTTGAAGAACAGGAAAAAGAAAAGAAAGGTGTGCTATCTTTATCTAGAAGGGGTCACTGTTATTTCTGTTAAATAACCCAGGTATACCAGAGGCACTTTCATCACGATTTGCTGTGCCACTATGCACAAATATTTGCGTTTCGTGTTTTAATACTGACTCAGACTGTACCAGTGTAGAATCAGTTGTTACTTGGAGGAAACAACTGCAGTGTCAGTGTACTACTTCAGTAGTAATGAAAAGCAAGTACAAAATTATCCAAATGTGCACAAGCTTAACGGCACAATGCTACACTACTGTCAGCTCAACACAAAACAAGCTTGTTATAAGAAATGGAATTCAAGACATTTCTGGAGTTTCTAAACTCCCGCTGCACGTTCTGCTCGAGTTGTACGTAATCCAATTTATTAACTAGTTAGCAGTCATTAAAGAACAGTTTGGATGCGAGACCCAGCTGCTTGCACTTCTTGACCTCTTTAACCTTGCTTAATTTCCTGGCGACTGGCATAAGGTAATGTTAAGGACCCTGCAGCATCAAGGAGGGTGTGCAGCTTCTCTAAGAAATCATCAAGCAGACTAGTTACTGGATGATTTCTATGAGTAGCAGTGGTGGCAACGGTATAGAATTCCAGTTGCTCCAACATAACTGTTAAATAACCATTAGAATATGCACTCTGTCATGGCAGCACTACTCCATCCTGTTGGACTGACATGCAGACTAGGCACTTCAGTAACTCACTACTGCCTCTTAAAATACAAAGTGGTATGAACACAGGGTACCATTACAAGCTGGTTAATATGCTAACTTCCGCTGATATTTCTGCAACACTATAAATAATTGTCTTTGACTAGTTAAAAATCTTATTCCAATGCATTTTGTGAATATTTCTACTTAATTTTGAAATATTTTCACCCAACAACATATTGCACCTTTAAACCTCAACTCAGTCACAGAAAACCAACCTGAAAGGTCATGTTGGCAGTTCTAACATTTAAAATTACTCAATATAAATTTTCTGGCATCTCTTTTAATCAGTATTTTCAGTATGAAAATCGACTAGTCTGGAGTGTGAGTAAACAGCTGAGGAAACAAAGTTGGCCTTTGTCAAGTGAGGTTAATCCAATGTGAATGTGTCTCACCATGTGACATGGAAGGCCTGTCTGCAGCCATGCTTGTTGCAGGTCATACAGGCTCCAGTGGCTGCTTTACTCTCTCTACCCTGGTCCTCACAGATATAACATGTCTGTACACACACAAAGAGACACACAGTTAAGAGAATCCATTTCAATTAAAACATACAAGCCATTTTCACACATGGACTTAAGATGTGAACTTTTTTAAACACTGACTGGCAGAGAACACAAAAAGTCTGAATCAGTCAGATCAGACATTAAACGGGCTTCACACTGTCAGGGCCATAGCAGAAAGTCTATGTAAATATACAGGGATTTCACTTGGAGTGAGCAGGGCCATGTGAACCGCCTCCTGCATGATCTACCCAGGCGTGACACCTCACTTAAACCAAAGTGAATATTTCCAGTAGTGAGAAAATGCCTGACATAGACAATTCCCTATTGGGTGCAACAAATGAGAAATGGCAACTTCAGACAATGCCTGGACCTGATTCTCCCGACATTATCCCCACCAGAGTTCACGTGTGAAAACGGCATGTAATGGCTTTGGTATGTTAACGGCTTTTGTAATGTCTAAACATACAGATGCATTTGTTACCTTGTTGTAGCGTTCATGTGGCACAGACTGGAGTACTATGGGCTCCATAGTTGACACATTAGCGAACTCCACCTCAGGTATGTAAAGGGCACAAACCACATGGGCCCAGCCTGTAAAGATACACAAAGAAGACTTATCAGACTCTCTATGTTTACCAGGTATAGGTTCAGAGGTTGCTTGTGGTAACATTTCACAGTTTACATATAGAAATGTTAACCACCTGCAAAAGTCCTCAAAAGTAATAAAATGTCTGCAAAGTTCATGTTTGTCATCCACTCATTTGGTTCGTTTCTTGCAAGTTTTACGAATGTGGCAAAGTTCTGTGTGGGAAGTGGCACACAGTAAATCCAGAGGACAAAAAGAATTTCATCTGATGGTCAAACTTTTCTTTTACTTTTTAATAGTTCTCACGAGAACCCAAGACAGCCACTGGTGATCCCCTTCCTAACTATCATGTTGAACTACATTATAAATCATTTCCTCTAACTAAATCTGCACAATGTCATACAAACCTAAATGTGTAACTTTTAGGTTGTTGGTAGTAAGTCAGTGTGAACCTAGTCTCTCGGATTTGTGATCTGGAATCTCAAAAGCTTTAATTTGTAAATTGGTAGTTATCTACCTAAGTAGCTATTTATTGAGCTCTAACGCACTCACAGCTGCCTGTCAGTGAAGACAAACTGGGGGCAGCAGAATGACAGCGGGGCATGGTGGAGTGGCAACAGAATTGACGACGAGCTGAGGAGAAGTTGGAGGAGGTGAACAGGAGGTCAGATGGAGGTGGGAGTCTCCTGCCACACCGGAGGTGTCTGTTTTTCCCCATAGCGGAAACAAAAACAGGCTTAAACTTACAGTTGAACCCCTGACCTGCCTTTGACCTGGTGAGCGGGACAGGGGGAGGAAGGCAGAGGGCGGGACGGAGGGGAGGGAGCGAGTGTAAAATGGGGGCATGTTGTTGTTTTGAAGTCCCTCCAAGAATCTGGAAGAGGCCTATAAAACAGGACTATAAAACTGGCACAACCTTCCTCCTCAAACTAAGCATTCACACTTTAATCCCACAAGAACCCAACAAAGCATCGTTTTACTAACATCCCTTACTTTAAGAAGTTATCTGAGTCCAATGTGTTGAGACAAAGAGCTCAAATTTGGTTTGTTACAACTGAGGCTTCTTTGATAAACCAAAGTTAAAACATCAGGTGCCATGTGTCACAGTATACTACACTAATAAACTTTACAATGACACTCTAATTCAACACTTAATCAAAGTCTTTATACTGCTGCCACAAGTTTAACATTTCTTCTCATCAACCTGTGAGAAGCAAACTTGTTTCAATCATATCCCAATTAAATATATGAAGTCAAGCAATGATGAGTGATACCTTTCAAGTATGGAAATTCTTTGCACTTATTGTAAACTCAACCTGTAAAATGGAGACCAGGAAGGCAGACTACATTTTTGTGTTTCTATGCCTTTCCTTCGTTCTCAGTCTGCTATATGTTAAGATGATCAAATACCCATTTCAGACCTTGCTCTGCTTTATTACTGTCCCACCTGAAACAACAACTACCACACAGATCAACAAGTGAAGAGGAACTGGCGAGCAGAGAAACAGAGTAGGGAAAAGATTGTGAAAGAAAAATGGGAGGAAAAAGAGGGAGAGAGGGGTCATGGGAAGGGTAAAATAAAAGAGAAAGTAGTAAAACGGTGTGTGTTAGTGTTGTCCTGATGCCTCCCTGCAGGCCTGGACACAATCCCACAGCTGTGCCTCTCTCTGCCTGACTCAAACACACACACACACACACACACACACAGAATATTTACAGTCTCCAACAAGCTGACCTCCCAATGAACCCAGTGAGGAGACTCCTCACAGGCCATGCACTATACCCATCCTGTCCCGCCCCCCCCATAAACATACACACACTGACACACCCTCATAAAACATGGACTGGCAAGGACGATACAGAGAGGCAGCACATACAACAAACAGCAACATAACTCTCCCAGCATGCTTGCAGCCCTTAAACTTGCTGGTGACACGCAATTAATGACAAAATCTACAAGAGGCTAACCACAGATGCCGGCATGTATGAGTGTGTTTGTGTGTGCAGCTGAGAATAAGCCTACCTCCGTTGTCCGTCCTCTTGAGGGCTCCATCTTTGTGGGGACAGAGCTCACATCTCTGTGGGTAAAGACGAAACATCAGGTCAGGAACAACAGATCAACCTCATCTGCTTACTCTGAGGTATGACAAATATGAGTGTATGTGAGACAAGCTGGCCCGTCGCCCGGACTTGGGCACACGGCCAGAAACTCTCTGGGAAAACACCCTCACTATCTACCACCTATGGTTGTGTCTTTGTCCAAGTGTGTATACTCAGTTGCAACAGCAATTTTGGGCTATTTACACAAAGAACTTAATTTACTTATTATTCTCATTAAATCCTAGTAGTAAACAGTATCATAAGACACAGAAATGAGAGGTTACTTTGATTCAGACCACTTACATCTGGTAAATCTGGCAATTTGTTGCCACAGAATAAGGATCATGGGTCATCGTTTTACTCTGTTCCATTTAAATAAAGCTTTACACAAGGATAAACTTTATACTTTATCACATGCATTTTTTTTTAAATTTCACTTACTGTATAAATCATAAAAGGAGTTTAGCAGTTTGAGTTAGACAATGACTTTGTGCATAATATAGTTCTTTGTACTATGAAAGCTTTGCTAGTTTTAGCAATTTAAACATGCTTAGGTATCCTATTCAGGGTCATCCTAGCAAACTAAGCATTTTTTAACACCGCAACAGAGTACTTTATGACTTTTCTCAGTGAAACTTTGCAAGTTATTGACGCATTTCTACCTTAACCTTTTTTGACTTCATGTATTCATTTGTTCAAAGAGTTAAAAGAAAAAAAAAAAGTTTGCTATCCTGATAAATATCAGCAAAAGTATATTTGCTTTTCACACATGAATAGAGGGCAAGTAGGCAGATCTATCCAGCACCTGTGTCAACAGCTACGTCACGTTAATCCTGCCCTGACAAAATCTAGTTGGGTCCTTAAAGGTTTGAAGAGATCTTATTAATTTGAGAGAACAATCTCATGTGTGATGATTCAGATGTCTGTGGAGAGCAGGTCAGCCCAACTGTCCTGGATCAGTTACTGGAAATGCAGGGCTTTACGAGGTTGTGTTCAAGCATGAGCAGGAACTAGATAGATTAATGTTTGTGCACTATAATAGGCCACACACAGCAAATATTATCTTTCAAACCAGCCACACTGAAACAGCATTTATGGTATTCTTTTATGGAGCTTTAGTCAGGATTTAAAAAAGAAAAAACAACTGTTAAATGTGATGATAACTGGAACAGAATACAGATTGCTGGCTAAAAGGCAGGCATGACGCATAGGACAGTGGGAGATGGTAACATGCCACAGAAAATCCTGCCGGTGCAGGCAGTTGCACTGCATAAAGTAGGAGTAGCAGCCAAGTCTGTGCAGACGTGTAATTTATTCTTCCTAGTTAAGATGCCTGTGACACTGCAGCTTCTACCAAGCTGTACAGAGATTTAAGATGAAATGGTACACATGGTGGGCTTAACACAAGCAAGCTTTCAAGTCTCACTAGGGAGCATAACAATGACATGTACTGTTCAGTAATAAAAAGTGTCATTTAATAAAATACAATTCCTACTTAAGATCTTTTGCTTAATAAGTTTAAAGGAAGCTGCTTTTAGGTCAGTTTTGTATACTGTAACTGTTGCAGTGTGATAACCCACATTGTATACCCAAAATACTGTATATCCAAAAAGCCTTACAGTAGAGATGGGAAATAAGTGTTTACATATGTATGGATTTTCTCATGTACTGGACAAAAAATAACATTCTTAAGTATTAAACTGCAATCATTAACCCATTTTTATATAATTAAGCTACTATTAGTTCCCCCATATAGAGCCATAGTTGCTCCCCGCACAAACAAGCATTTCAAACATTTCAGAGATGCTAGCATGAGCAGTGGTGTGTGCGTTTGCATGCACACTCTTGCATCCTGGTGTCACAATTGTCAGTTACATGTGAAAATGCTGACATCTGATATTAATTTAAAAATAACATTGATGGAACGCATGAATAGGCTGAATGAGCTAAATATTGTCTTGAATGGCAAGCTATGAGTGATCACTCTGACGAGTGTCCAGGGTTTCCGCCAGGAAAGCTCTTAAACCGGGGATGGGGGTGGGTATTTGGTATAATTTAATGTTCATGTAGTGCTATCCAACTACGATAATGCTCATCTTTAATTTTAAGTGGCACAGACAGAACTGAGGGGCTACTGAAGCTCTGAACACAGGAGGAGGGAAAAAGAGATACCCTTATTGCTTCCATAGGAAGTAGGAAGTAAGCCAGGTGCTGCTAATCAAATGCACTTGATTAACTGATCATCAGCAAGTGTGAGCACCTCTATAAAAGCAGAAGTTTTGGCATTTTGTTGGTCTGGAGCATTCAGGTGTGTGTTAACACAATGCCACAATCTTCCCAGGAGTGGATGTCCCAGCAAATTCACCCCAAGGTCAGACTGTGCAATGCTCAGAGAAATTCCAAAAAACCCAAGAGCCACATCTCAAACTCTACAGGCCTCAGTTAGCATGTTAAATTTTAAAGTTCATGACAGTACAATTAGAAAAAGACTGTATGTATGTAACAAGTATGGCTTGTTTGGAAGGGCTGCCAGCAGAAAGCCTCTTCTCTCTAAAAAGAACATAGGCAGCAAGACTTAGGTTTGCAAAGTCACACCTGTACAAACCACAAAGCTTCTGGAACAATGTCCGTTGGACTGATGAGACCAAACTGGAGATGTCTGGCCATGATGCACAGCGCCACATTTGGAGAAAACCAAACACAGCATATTACCACAAAAACCTCTTACCAACCGTCAAGCCCGGTGGTGGAGGGGTGATGACTTGGGCTTGTTTTGCAGCCACAGGACCTGGAAACCTTGCAGTTATTGTGTTCACCCTGAACTCCTCTGTATACCAAAGCATTCTAGACTCACATGTGAGGACATCTCTCAGACAGCTAAAGTTTGGCTGACAATGGCTCATGCAACAAGACGATGATCCAAAGCACAGCAGCAAATCTACAACAAAATGGCTGAAAAAGAAAAGATTCAAGGTGCTGCAATGGCCCAGTCAAAGTCCAGACCTGAACCCGAATGAAATGCTGCAGTGGGTCCTTAAGAGAGCTGTGCATAAACGAATGCCCACAAACCTCAATGAACTGAACCAACATTGTAAAAAAGAGTGGGCCATAATTCCTCCACAACATTGTGAGTGAAAGTCATACAGAAAACGATTACTTCAAGTTACTAAAGGTGGTTCTATAAGCTAGTGAATGATGGGGTGTTTTTCCCAGGACTGCATAGAGTCCTTTGAAAACTTTTTTCATGACTATATATCAGTGACACAGCACCCAATCACAGTTGACCTCATTTACATACAGAGATGAATGATTTGTCTACCTTTGGACATAAGTGGATGGACACAAGCTGAAAAAAATAAAACAATATTAAGCCATAACATCTACCTGCCTCGTTATCCCCCTTTTTAACTTCTTGATAGCTTTTAAAGCTGCTTTTATAACAGGAACAGCAGGCATTAGCTAAACACTTGTAGCTGTTGTCTTTAAGATAGTTGTTGCTTACGACCAGTTGGGGGTAAACTTAGGGCAGGTGGACCACCACATTTACCAGCTGTACACCAGTGGAAACCCTCATCTTCATCCTAATAACCTCATCCATTAGCAAAACCCTAGCAACCAGCACTGTCAGCATGGACTAAAGCTAAGCATAACCACAGTGTTGAACGCTTTCTCTACATCAGTGTCATTAAGAGCAGGGTCTCTCTGTATGAACACACAAGAATTACAAATATTCTTCATAGTTTCTACAGTATTGTGAGTACAATTTTAATTATTTGGCACCATGGGAAAGAAAAAGAGCCTTAAGTACCATTGCTGTGTATCACCACATAATTCATTCAAATCCAGTTGACCTTTATAATCAAATGATGTTAATCTGAGCATCCCCACTGGACATTCAGTAGGAAGTGTCAAATGTGAGAGAGAAGTATTTCTAGTTCTAGCTTTGATTTGTGACTTGGGTTTCAAAAAATACAACTGAGTTATGCGTAAACTTCAAGCGCTTAGAAAGAGATTGATGTGCAACTGCAAGCCTTTGTGCCAATGTGCAGAAATTAGAAATCATTTGCACAATATTTTTTTCCCATTTGTTTACAAAATGTCATGCACAGCTACAAATCTCCTTAGGCATTCAAAAATTACATCATTTGATTGTTTTTTTTTTTTTTTTAAACATAGTTACACATTTTAATGCATTCATATTACATGTTTTAACACATTTGCATATTGTGATGCAGTTTTAATACTTAGGACCCTATTTTGTTTCTATAGTCACAGCAGTCACTTAACAGTCACCAAATCCTGGTGAGTGACAGCAGGTTAGTGTGCAGTCTAAAGGTTTTTATATGTATGACTATGTTCTTTGACAGCATAAAGGTCTCAAAGAAATAACTGCACATTAGCATTATTACTACAGTACTGCAACTGGCAGCAAATCCATCACAAGTTTTGAATAATGACAAACAGGCAGAGATGGGGGAAAAAAAAAAAAAAGCAGAGCTGTCTTGCACTGAAATATTCTGGGACAAACCATGTGATTCTCTGTCTTTTAATGGAATTAATCCACAATGCACAAACATGATACAAACACTACAGACCTAAGCTTAGACTGCAATTGACTGATTGATCAGAGTAAACTCTCTGCACCCACATGCTGGTGGGAACATGTGCTACCATGGTTACTAACTGTAGTGGTGGGGGAAATCGATACAGCATAATTTTGCGCTGTGATATTGTATCGACACAGGGACACCAAATATTGATATTTTATTAAATAAATTAAAATACTCTGGGAACACTACGAACAACAGGGCTCATCTCATGCACCACCATCCTGAGATAACTTGAGCCGAGCAAACGTACATTAAATCGGCTCAACCGAAAACCCATCCAACACTGGACACACTTAGCTTGACAAAGCTACCTCCTAATTCAGAGCGAGCTAATAGCTCAGTCACACTAGAGTAAAAATAGGATGGGAACCTCCTTGCAAATAGGAAAAAATCAGTGGCTGCCTGGTGATTGCATTGAATTTTTTCACATTCTAACTTTATCTTATTATGTAAAACAGATCTTGACAAAGTTTAACTTTGAGAATATAATTTGCAGTTGAAAAAAGGTGATAAATCACAATATATGTTACTGCAATACTCAGCGTATCACAAAATGTTAAAAATTGCAACAATATCATATCGTGAGTTCAGTATTGTGATAATATTGTGTCGTGGGGTCTCTGGTGAGTCCCACCTCTACTAAATTGTTTACATTTTTATTGCTTATACAGTTAGATGATGTGATCATTTTCTGGACAGTTTCCAAGCAGCAGATTAATTGATTAGGAGTTGTTGAAAGAAGCTTAAACCACATATCTACTAATCACAAAATGCTTTTGTTCCATTTGATTTCTAACTACAAACAAACTGCACAAGAGTCCACTTGGAACTGGACTGAGGCCATATTCTGAAACCATTTTCAAATGGTATCAGTTGTTTTATCTACACCACAGTTCAATTATATTTTCTTACCAGCCCAGATTAACCATACAAACCAGACCAAGAGACCACAATTTATTTTAGCCAAGCAGGTTAGGTGTTAATTCACTAAATCAGTGCAGGGGATGTGTCATCTGACAATCTTGTCCATAGTGTGGATGATCTCAGTTTGGCCTATGATCTACTTTTCAAAGAAATCTTACAGATTGTGTCAAAACAGCGCTGTCCATATCTTCTTACTCCACATGAACTAAGCAAAAGTGTGAATGGTTGTAACACAATTACAACAATGCTCACAGACCCACATTGGACTGTACATCCTGAAAGAAGAGTCAAAGTGGTGGAGATAGAATTAGCCATAACTTAGAGAATAAGAGCAAACACAGGATGCAGACTTTTGTGAGTTACCTGTAGCATCTAACTGAAGTGACAGGCTTCATATGAACAACTTATCAGGTGATCACATACTTTAAACCAAACCTGTGGCTAGGATTATGATGTGAATCAGGATTCTACCCTCAAAAGATTATGTTATGATCTGTTAGCCTGATCACTCATCACTGTCCAACGGATGAACTTGAGATAAAAGGTATTTGTTGTTTTCGGTAGTTGTAAATCTTGTTGTACAGGTTGCACACAAATGGAGAAGCAATTACAAGCTCTCTTAAATAACAACTCATCAAGTTTGACTTGCCTGACATGACAATACTGTGGAATTAAAATACCGTGTTACTTGTTATTGCATCTGCTTTGATTCAGGATCTATAAACAGACCCACTAATGACACAGCACCCAACCTGGTGCTATTTTCTTGGCTCACTTATTAATAATAGCACTGTTCAGGATCAGTCCTGTTATTACAGGCATTAACTCATCAATGATGAAAGGGCAGAGGACTGTGACTCACCACGCGGGCTGCTCGCTCCTGAGATTCACACTTTCTGCAGAACCAAGGACCAGTGGGCACCTGCACAATGCCATAGCAGGCTGATGTAAAGAAGGAAATAGTGTCAGTCATAACCACAACACAGTCTTATCAAAACATTTTCATAATGAAACCGAACTACACACCAAACCTGACAACACCTGATAGAATCTTTACAAATATCACAATATATCCACTCCCAGTCCCTTCTCACATGTGCCAGAACTG
Source organism: Paratilapia polleni (assembly GCA_015106735.1). NCBI lineage: Eukaryota > Metazoa > Chordata > Actinopteri > Cichliformes > Cichlidae > Paratilapia > Paratilapia polleni. Next base: position 17,089 of record VUQI01059990.1, on the reverse strand, counting down.
AGACTTGCAACTAAACTGGGTTGAATGCAGGAGAACAGGGTTTTGATCTGACAGACTGCCGAACACACTGCTTTTATGGATGCTATTTTTATACCACTGCACTGACATCGTTTCCCTGTCCTACAAAAGATTTGGGACAATAGTAAAATCACTAGCAAAGCATTGTTGTAGTCAACATATATTGGCATCAGTTATTACACCATACATGAAGATGTTTCAGTTATAGAGCTAACCACCTTTACTTGACCTCCCCAACGTATTTCTATGAAAGCACTGAGGAAATGTCAGCAGCATCAATGGCTATATTTCAGGCTACATATAATCTCCCTTAAAAGTTACATTTTTATTTTAATCTTGCTATATGGATGCTGCATTAACAGGGTCAAAGTTAAAACTCAACTAAGTTGTTTTAATGCTTTATAATTTCACATTGGATGGGGAAAAGCCATGATTTACATGATTTAGGTGGCCTGGCACCCAGTGAGCACCCTTACTTGTTTTCAATTTAAATTATAACCTTTCTTCACATATTAAAGAGACTCAGACTTGAACTTGTATGGGTACAAGTACAGGCAGTGCTACCCTAAATGCGGCCACACTACCCTAAATAGCCTACCTCTACACATTTTGAGATTATCTCTGATCTGACCAGAGCCTATAATCCTCTGGAATAAACAGCTATAATCCAGATTTTAGAGAACAAAACATCCAAAGGCTACTGAGTTCAAATGAAGACACGGGTGACCAGACTTACAGACGAAATACCAAGTACCAGTTGGCTAAGATTTTCTGCACACACTACCTGACTCACTTTGAATTATTATGGAAGGCCGATCCAGTAACTTGCTATTTTATTCACTATCAGGCTGACAGTAGAGTATACCTTGTAGTTAGCTCTTCTTGAAAATTCAGACAAGTGCTTGAACCCAGAGGTTGTGTTGAATTATTTACTTAAAAATGTTGAGTGTACTGCATCCTGGGAAGGATGACCAACATTTTCTGTACATGCAAACTGTTACCAAGTTCTTTTAGAATCCACCTTGTTTATGGATTCAAAATAAATGCCCTTTTATGACAAATATTAACATTATTCAATCAAATCACGTGGCATGATATGTACCAATTTTCACAGTTGTTGCATGGCATACTCATTTCACTTCTTTCTCCAGACTGCTGACTTTTATAAACTACTGAACGTTTCTAGTTAACTGTACCTAATTTAACCTGAAGCTGCTTTAACTGTGGTTCAAGGGCAGATCTAGACAAGGTAATGGATTAAATGACAGTGCTGTCTGAATCAAAGCCCTGACTATTCTCAGTGAATACTGCATTACTACATAGGCTTTCAGCAACCAATATGTCATGAGAAGAGGAAGAAGCTGCTTTTAAAGCTTCAAATGGCAATTTTCTTTGAAACAGAAGAAGTATGATGCTTGATGGGAGACATTTGATACTGAGATTGTGACAATTTTAGGCAAACTATTTTCTACAGATACATGAAACTTCACATATTATGATATAAATTAAAATATTCAACAAGCTTTCCTCAAACTCACAGATTTCTGCAACTACAGCCTACAGGATTTACTTCAAATTTAAACAAAAAAACACACAAAAAAAAATGTTTTAAAGTGTGACCTGACCTGAGTGCTGTGAAGTATGTGACACTTTAACTGTTTCCTATGTTTACTTACAATCACGCTACTGTCAGACAGGCCTATTAAGCAGTCTAAACACTGGCACAAACTGTTACTAACAAAACAGTGTTACAAGTGCAAATACACCGACGTGCATCGACTTCAGAGTTGCTGACATTTCAAATAGTATCCCACTGTGTTTGCCAAATGGACACATGGCCAGCTCTTTAGTATGTAAACACTGGACGTCATCACGTGAGTCATCCAGAGTGAGCACACTTAGCACGCAGAAATTACTGTTTTGCTTTTTCAAGTGTCCCAAAAACTTTCTACACGAAAGGGAAGTTTCCACTTTCTATCTAATGTTATTTTAATTACTATTTATTAACTCAGCTGACTAAATGTACGTTTTAAACCGCCCTCTTAAGTTTACACCATTTGTCTAGAGGACAGTAACCCTCCTTCTCTGTGCACGTGACAGCTTCTTACAAGGAAGAAAAAAAACAAAAAAAACAGCACGCCTCGCAGCTACAAATGTGGGCATAAAGCTGCTGTCAGCCATCATCAGCAGAAGAGTACACAAGCTGCGTTAGCTGCCAAGTCAAATCAGAGGAGTACCCAACAACATGCGTTAAGACTGACCTCAGCTTGGCCTTGGTGAGGGCAGGAGGAGGAGCAGGCTCCATAACCTTGCAGAAAGACAACGATAACTAGCCTGCAAGCTAACTGCTAACTCCTAGCAGAAGCTAGGAGAAGCTTACCTTGATGCACAGCGACGTTGCAGCCGTGTCCGTCGCAGTACACCAGCGGGTTTTCTGCCCAGCCTCGCTCATCTGAACACACACAGCACCCTCCAATCATTTCCTTCATATTAGTCGTCGAGAACTCGTCGTCTGCCGCCAGACAACGCTCGCCGGACACCATCTACGAAGAAAGCGGACATGCGGAGGAATACATAAAGACGGACAGAAACCTTCGTCGAATACGCCTCTCGCTCCCCTGCTACGCCACTTTAGGTTCCACTGGGTCGAAATGTCATGTTTTAAACGTGTTTACGTCCCTTTTTGACGCCGTATTTTCTTTCACCAAAACATCCCCGTCACGGCGCGATCGTGAGAAGAGGGGGAACTTCGTAGAGAACGGGAAGTGCGTAATAACGCAAGGCGCGTGTGTGGACGTACCTCCTGACAGGAAGTAAAAGAGGAATGTGATTGGATGGCAGACAGCAACATTCCATTTTGGTTCCACATGGTTTGAAACTTTGTAGCAAAAAGAAAATCGAGATGGTCCAGTCCCTGCTGGAGTCGGTTTGCTGTTGAGCTCACACAGCATGGCACTTTATGAGGGAAGCACAAACAAAGACTTTCAATATTTAAATGAAGTACTTTTTATTTGAACTCTAAAAGGACCCATCTGGCCTGCACAAAGCTGCTCTTAAACAGCTTAATATTGCTGTTGTAAATAATAAAGTTTGGTGAGAAAACTTTACGTAATAAACAAATTTGCGGATTAAGCTGCAATGATTCATTCACCAGCTATTATTATTATTATCATACACACTATATTATTGATTCAAACTAATTAGTTATGTCATTTTAAGCACAGTAAAAGTCTTTCTCTGGTTTAAGCTTCTTAAATGTGCGAATTTACTGCTTTTGTATGTTTTATCATTATATCATGATAAAATATAAAATGCTTTTTTATGATTTAGTTCTAGAAAAAAATTGAGTATTTTTCACTCTTCTTTAGAGACACTGGTGAGCATTTGAACTATTTTTTTGCACACTAATCACATCTGATTTGTTAATCAAACAACAAACTGACAGAGTAATCAGTAATGAAAACATTTATTTTCTTGCAGCCCTGAATAAATGTCCCTCAGGCTGTCAGAGAAGAGCTTTCTCTGAGATGGAAAATTGCAGTGTCTGCTCTAAACGACTGTTGGTGACCTCAAAGTATAGCACTCAGAGCTTTTATATCATTTAAGGTATTCTGTAATTATGACCAGGCTGTCCACACACTACATCTGTCAAGTTGATGCAGCCCTGAATAAATGTTGAATGTTTACACCTACAGAAAAGCTTTTTGACTCAGAGGGTTTTAGCAGACTATACACACATACAATAAGATGTGTTTGATCCAGTCCTAGAATAAACCATCGCATGAGGCATCACTTCACTTTGCTACTACTTTATGTGAAGATTGTGCGTATATCTGTACTCATTCTATAAGCTTAAAAAAGACTTTTCATGTGTTGATGCTGATTTTTTTTAATGTTCTCTATGTACACATCCACACATGCATCTTTGTAGTCTGGGTCATAAGAGTTTTATTACATTTTGCTACTTATTCAAAACAACAACATTGCAGATTTTTTTTTGGTTTGGATTTTCCTGTTACTCTTTTATTGATTTTTAATAAGTTTGAATAATAGTTAGTATGAATATTCACACTTCTGGCCTATAAGCAGTTTGTGTTGGAACTTGGTAGTATCAGGTAAGTAAATTATTGTACACCTCATGTATTTGACTGTGATTACAAAGAGAAGATTTTAAATGTATAACTCTTTTACTGTAGAAACTAAAGACAACAGTCAGAATTGCTTTTAGGAATACATTTTATCTTTGGAAAGATATGGGCTTTGAGAAGCCTATATCAAGCTGCATATATCACCTTGTCAATATACAGTTTTGTTTTGACAGCTCCTCATGCTGTTGCCAAGGATGCTCCAGAACACACACGCTATTCCAAGCACTCAGCTGCTGCTTGCATCACCGATTCCTCCGAGCGAGCTCCCGCTCTCGGTTTCCAGAGAAACGTAATGACTTGCCAATAATGCGCAAGAGCACACGAGCGTTCTCCGTGTAATATGGTGAGCGAGAGGTCCCTGGGAGTGCCTGCCCATTGTTTGCTTTAATTTCAAATTGCTCAAATGCTCCAGTCCACACTGGGCATTGCACTAAAAGGGGGTGAGGGGCTGGGGAAAAGGAGAAAAAAAAGGGAATTGTGTGTGGCAGGGGAAAACCTATTAGAGCTGGAGAGAACAAAGGGAGGCGAAGGAGGAGGCAGCGGTTGTGGAGGGGCCCATATAGCTACTGAAATTGTGAAAATGGAAAATAATTTTTTACAACTTGCATTTGATTAAGTCAAAGCCTGATTCATGCCTAATGTTCCTCAAGTTGCAAGAGAAGAGCCGTCCCTGAGATAGAAAATTACAGTGACACAGTCTGCTCCCAGGGACTATAGGTGACCTCAAAGTGCTGCACTCAGAGATTTCATATAATTTAAGGTATTGTATGATTATAACCAAGCTCTCCTACTGGATACTATATGTCAGAGCTTTGGAGTTCATAATGCATTTCTATCCTGTTCATGTTGGGATGATGATCTTTGCTGAGGAAAAACTTCCAACTTCTTTTGCCAGCAAAAAAGTTGTGTATTGTCAGACAAATTGCAAAGATTTGACACTCTGAAGAAAACTACACCTTTTTCTTCACAATCCAAAGTGTGTGGTGGGCTCCTGGCTGATTTAGTGTGTTCTGCACAGTGGATAGCCTAATTCGGTTACTGATATAGCCAAGAGTGTGTAGGATACTGTAGCACATTTTGCGTTTGGGCAAGAGAGCTCAAATAAATAACAGCAAAAATGGAAGAACTATAGAACCAAATATTAAAACATAAAATAGTTACATTGTTTATTTCCTTTCATTGTGAAGTGCCCTCATTCATACTGTTTTGTCTTCTCGTCTGCTTTAGTCTACAATTAATTGTCAGATAGTTGACTTCACACTGATTTACAAGTGAGGGGACCTTTACACTTGAGTTCTGGTTGAGTTCTTGTTTGTATTGGCTTGCATGATGTTTTGGAGTCTCTTTGTTCAGACTGAGGAACACGTAAAACAAGCAGGGAGTCGGAATGACAACATGGAGAAAGCCATAGGAAAAGCAGCCCCCACACCCACAGACCTGTGGGCCATATCTGCAATAGCTTTGTGTAAATGCATTGTATAGCTACACAAATGCTGGATGTACTTCCCTGTCTGCTTGGCAGTTATTAGTTACTGTTGTTCTGGTGATTGCCTGCCTCACTCCATCTTTTCAAACTCCAAAGTTAATTGGCAGAAAAAAAAAAAAAAAGAGAGAGCCACGAGCAAAGAAACAGGAAGGTGGTAATAAATTCTGAATTTGTTCCTAAATATTGAAGAGGGTGTGTGTGTGTGAGAGAGAGTGTGTGTGTGTCACTCTGGCAGGAATGTTTTCACAGACTGAGCTCATAAGCTTCAACAAATGACTACCAATAGGACTTTTATTTTGAAACAACTGCGTTCTCAAACACACGCCATATGCCCGTTTTCGAATCAGTTTATTGCGAGTAGTAACGCTGTTTACGTTAAGACAAGTGTGTTGTTGGACATGTAGCCCCGCTGTTTTTGTCGAAGCCAACTTAAGCTGTGACAGTGAGCACGGTGGTTTAAAGACAAAGCAGTGACTTAGCAGCACATAATACATGTGTGCTCTTTAGCCCATCAAACGTGTGTTGGATTCGAGCATCCTTGAATTCATAAATTGTGTGCAATCAGCGATCAGTCAAACTATCATTACGAAGAGCTTTAGTTAATGTTATTCACCCGTAGTGGCCTAATAAATGCATCATTAAATTTAAGTGAACCTGATAGTCATTTAGGAAGTAATTATGGGCTATATAGCAATTTTATAGATATCTTGAATGTTATTGTGTATGACATTCTGCATGTCTTTGTCGGGGGTGAGGGCAGGGCTGCGACATGTTACCATCTGCATCTTTTTCCAAAGTACTCCATGATGTGTTGGGGACACCTGGAGAGAAGAGAGAGAACACTAAGCGGTTATCTGTATGAATAGTCATTAGCTATTGGGCTGCTGCTGAGTTAAGTTACACGACGAGGGGGGAAAGTGTGAAATATTGAAAAACACCGAAATGACCACGAACACTCAAATGAACCCACCGCTCCCCCCCTTTTCCCTGCTTGCACCACGCATTCAGAGCCATCGGTGTGTACCCGTGGTCTCCTCTGTCTTCTGCGAGTAGCACAGGGGCCCAGGAAAAAAATACAAACAGTTCCAACACGGCGGGGTGAAAGGTGAAGGGAGCCCTCCCCCCACCACTGTCCGCACATACTTCAGGCTCGGATTGCATGTAAAATCACATTCTCCCTCGGTGGTGGGGGGTGGAGAGGAATTCATTGTTTTGGCATGGGGCAGTGGGTTTGTGTCATAAAAAGTCTATGCTCTTACAAGTGCCTGCGCCTCCTTGACCAAGTGTCTCCATAAAACTCGATGCAAAACAAATGAGATGGAGCTGCAGGAGCAGCACGTTTGGCTTGATGAGTGTTAAAAGGAAAAAGCTGAAAGCTTCTCTTTCTTTCTCCCTTTTTATGGTCGGTTAGCTTTTAAAATAATACCCGATTTATCTGATGAACAAGTTGCACAAATCCGTCCAAGAAAATACTGGATTATATCAAGTGTGCAGACTTTTTTTTTTTTTTTTTTTTTTTTTTTTTTTTAATTTTATTTATTTTTT
>VUQI01059989.1:2383-53399 GCA_015106735.1 Paratilapia polleni | reverse complement strand
AGTGTGGGGTGGGGGGGGGGGGGAGGGAGGGGGGGGGGGGGGGGGGGGGTTGGTGGGTGTGGGGGGGGGGGGGGGGGGGGGGGGGGGGGGGGGGGGGGGATGAAACGGGTAATGGTGTTGGTATGGGTGAAACATGGTCAGAGTGAAGATGTGTATTTTTATTTACCTGTTCCACCTGTCATCTTCACAAATAGTTTAAATCTATATTAAATTGAAAACATGGAAACTGTCCAGCACAGCTAATGTTTAAAGGAGACTGGAGTTTGATTATGGGATACAGTAATGTTTTTGTATTTGTCTGTGTATGTGTGTAGATAAAAAAAGTATACCTACTATAGTGGTGATGGAGGAGGGTGCATTTTTGCTATTTACTTGACAGCGCATAGGAAATGTGGGGAGAGAGAGCAAGGGAAATGACAATATTTAAAGGTCTCGTCGGCAGTTTCTTCACCCATGTGTTTATGTATGCATAGTGTCAAGGTCAAGGCTCAATCTGTGTGTGCTAGTGTCTCTATTTAGGCATATCTATCATTATCATACCTTTGACACAAACATAATTCTCAGTCTTTTCTGGTTACCAAGCCTCACCTGTGCTGCTTCTATTCCTAGACTTTGGATGGCTCCAGAGTAAAAGTATAAAGGTTTATACCTGGACTGACACCTTCGAGGTATACGGCCTATAGAGATGGCCACAGGATCACCTCATTAGCATTAGAAGGTGCTCTTCTTCCTGACAAGTGAGACTTCACTGCACTGGTTTCACAAAATAATGAGCAAATATAACCCCTAATGGCTAAATATAGGTAACCATGATCTCAAGAGACCTGCAGCAGAAACCATACACTGTGAGAGGTGTCTCGGGCCTTTCAAAGTTTTGTTGCAGTGTGGGCGTGAGGAGTGCACAAAGTAAACAAAAGACTTTAAGAGGAGGAAATGATGGTTGAACAGTGTTTGATGAGCACTCTTAGCCTGTAGCTATAGAGCATTAGGCACAGATGAACCACAGCCAGCTCCCACACTGTTAATGTGGAACACATTACAACTGCACAATGAGTTATGATTGCCATTAAAAAGCAAATGATTCAGACTTCACAGCTGGATTTAAAGGGCTGCCACCGCTGTGCCCTGTCCTTTCTCATTCCTGCCCACGCTTACTCTACTGACACTCTGGCGACAATCACTCCACTAGACTCGCCTCGCTGAGTATGTCCACTCACATTTAGCAAGCACTTCCGCTGGTGTGAATGCATTTATAGTGTTTTCTCTTGATGTTTCAGTCTATAAACCAATTTGAGTAACGCTCTATGAAGCAAAGTAAATGATTAGAGTGACTGCAACAGAATAAATAGGTAATACATCACATTATTTAGAAAAAACTTGCGCACCTCACAGGCACTGACTTTTGACTCAGCTACTAGGTGATCTTTCTGTCTGGAAACGTCTCGATTCTTTATCTCTCTCTTCCTCTTTCAGTGCTAGCATGAGATCTAATAATGGCACTGTTCATTTTGGTACACCATGAGGGAGCACTAGATGAGGGCTAGCGGGGAGAGAAAAGGAAAGAAGCGGGAAAGCGTAGAATCACAAATAAAGAGACCTCTCTTCTGATTGCGCTCTCGCCCACATGATCTATCTCCCCCTCTGGGGTCAGCAGGCTAGCTGTGAAATGAATGAGAGGCAAAGTGTAGGCAGGCACTAACGCTAAGGTAATGACAGTGTTTTGTCAGCCCTGGCCTAAAGCTCCGTTTGTAGGGGAATTAACATTTATATATATAAATAGTTTTACATCAGTTAGTTTTACATCAGTACTTGTTGCATTTTTAATGCCTCTTAGTATAGATATACATATAGATGTAGCCAATCAACCCTAATATATCTGTGTATACACACAAATAACACAGAAGGCAGGCAGAGAGACTATAGCTGCGCTGGTGAGTGAGCAAGACTGTGTTTTGAACGAAAGGCGGTAGATGTGACAATAAACATCCTAATCCTAAAAGCTATTTCCATGATAACAAGCATGCCCAGTTTCCCAGTTTTACCTTTAAAATGTCCACACCAAGTCACAACCTACTCAAATTCGCTCAGTGGAGGCAAAAGCCATGGGTCATTTTTTTTTCATTTTGGTAACTCTGTAGGTAAAACACCACACGTCTGTCCTGCTTATTTTTTAATTCAAACTCTGAATCAAGATTTACAAGGAGTTACTTTATTAAAATGTAATAGCAGTAGTAGAACTGTATTTCTCACTAGGATGGTTAAATTTTGCAATCAATCTGAGGTTCACGTGCATGCTGAAAAGTGGCTGTTGAACCACTAGCAGTCATATTTACCTTTCATCCTCTTTCATCCTCTATCTCCTTCACTCTTCTCAGCTGATGTCTCTATCTCACTGCTGCTGGGTCTTCCTTGCTATGCAAAGGTTTATTTTAGTTTGTGGCTAAAAACAGGCCATGGAAAACAGGGACATCTGGTCACCAAAGCATGACAAAAGAGAGTACTGAGTGTTTGTGTCTCAAATCTACAGGCATCTGCCATAGACTGGAAGACAAAAGAAAAAAAAAACTCAGTTGTTTGATCCATACAAACACAGCTAACAGGCTACAAGAGCTTCCATACTGTGTCAAGAGTGTCAGTGGTCAAAAACCTCAAAGGCTTCTCTCCATCTACTCCACAGTTGGAGAAAGCTGTGAACAATTATGGCAAAGAAAAAGTTTTCCTCCTATTACATTTGAAGAAGAATTTGAGGCAGAAGATGATTTTTACAGTCTGTTTTAATATGTGGACCCCAGTGAGCTGGCTTCGATCACTGTGGAGAAAAAAAGACTGGAAACCTGCATTTTGCTATTAGGCTGTGATTTGAATGGAAAAAACAAAAAAAAAAACAAAACTAAATGAAACCATCAAAGCAACGACTGGTACTAATTATCACTGCTGTTTAACATCAGACAAACAAACAAACACTGCAAATATTAAATGTGTTCTCCACGGGTTAGATTGAGCCTCATTTATTTTAAGTCCTGCTGGAATTTGATTTGTGGCTGCGAACGCCCATGCTGTGCATCAGATACCCAACAGATGCTTAGTGACATCTAAACCAGTAAAGGCAAACTTAATGGTACAGTCACGCAACCTACCAGGAGGAGGAAGGGACCAAAAAACGATAAGCTGGGAGAAGAATCATAAAGTGCTAAGCTTTGAAAACAGATAATTAGATCAGTGACAAAAGAGCACAGCAACAGTGTCAGCAGGGATGGAAATGACTCCATTGCATCTGACAATAGCACAATGCGCCTGTCTGATAGTCATATATCATATTCAGTGATTGACTCTGATTTCACATCATGAGAGCTGTTAATACAAATAACAATGACAGGATAAAGAAGTTTATTGTTCAATAAATCACCGATTTTTTTTTTTTTGCCAAGTCTCTCCCTGAGTCATTGGATCTTCTCCCTCTGTCACAAATGATCACTGACTGCACAACAGCACAACAAAAGACAAAAGTCCTGTCAGTGCTTCATTAGGCTGCTCATTAGGAAGCTGGCTCGTACATCGAAAGATTCTCCATGGCTGACCATTTGAGTCAAAGCTAAGTCATCTCTCTCGCTCTAGCTTGCAAGACTGAGGGCTTGAGGTCAGTAGGATCCATCATTATTAGTTCCATTAAATTTTATCTGACTGGTTTGGATCTAATCACCCAGTCCTGGGGTCAACCAGCCTCAGGCCCTGTCTGCATATCTCTCCTCTGAGATGCAGTTTTGCATTGTATTGATGCTGTAAATCACTTCCTTTCCTTTTGTTACATGACTGTTGCCTGCAGGCTTCTGACACTATAATTGGAACTGAATGACGCACTTCAACCATTCAACTGCCAGCACTTGTTTTCTGTTCATGGTACTGAAGATGGCTACACCATTCACTGAGCTGTTCTACAATAAAAAAAAATTCAAGAATGTGAGTGCTTAAGTGATGAAAATAAAATCAAACATTACTGTAGTATGCATCACTTTTAAGAGATTAAAACAGTTGTCAATCACGTGTGTATAAGGTGACAATGTGAGACGACAGATTATAGATGGTAGTACTGCCAGAAAAACGCTTTCCAAGAGTTTGACTCCTGCCTGCATGCAAGCTTTCTTCCAAATCTTACTCTAATTAATCTGCATTCCTCTCATAAATATTGCACACACAACCCTAGCTTATTATACATGTTGCCTCTTGCTCCAGACATCTTTCATTTCTTAACTCACTCTTTATATCTTTTTGCAGTCCTTTGGAAGTGTGCTGTCTTAAAACAGAGAAACCAATCTGTCTCTTTTTGTGTGCATGTTTTGTTGGCGGGCCTTCTCAATATATAACATAAGCCTCAGTGCTTCCTGACATAGAGTCTACAAGTTTCTAAAGTCTGTTGGAGACAAGGGAGCCATACTTCCAAAAGATATTTGTTCAGTTAGTGCATGATGGTGGCAGCATTTGATGTTGCTGAAGATTTCCTTTCAAATCTCAGTTTTGGCATATGTGAAAGTCATATGATTCACATAATCATCTTTATACCCATCAAATCATCCAGCCACCCCAAGAGGTCTGAATGAAAAAGCTGTATTTCTAATATTTCTCCAATCACATATTCTGGATTTTTTTTTCTTGTTTTCACATGTTTACAGAGAGATAAAGATGCAAAAACAAAACAAATTATGAAAGACAAAGAATAATAGTGAGGTGAATATAAATACTCTTGTAGGTCAGTAATTTGTCATTTTCCATTTCCTATCAGAGCAAACAAGCAACACGCCAGTACAGGACAGCAAAAGTATAAACATTATATCTTGGAAGAAAACCTGCTGAACAGTTATAATATGTGGAAGAGAGGGGTAGAAAAAATATCTAAACAGGAATTGAAGTAAATCAGGTAAGCAGAGATAAAAAGCTAGAATGGTGAATGATCAAATTGGTCAGTATCAACAACAATGCTTCCTGTGGAAATGTAGGAGAAGCATTTGAGATGGAAGGTGATGAAAAGATAAGCAGGCACAAGCTGAACAGGTGTGGATGCAGTTAAAAGGCAGGGTCAGCAGTGAGGGAGGACTGTGGGTAATGTCCTAAACACTACAGACTCCCCATCGCTCCCATCCCCTCCCTTTACGGTGGCTAAACTGCAGTACATTCAACTAAAAACAAGGCCTTTTAATAAGCAGAAAAAAAAATAATTCATCATTCTGGAAACATTCATTCCTGTAGACACCTTTCAGTACTAGCGGTTTCAACCCTTTTCAGAGTTTACTGCAATAGTGATATAAGTCGAAAGGTTTTTCCAAAGTCCATTATAAATTAAATAACATTGGAAAACCAAGTCCCCAGTCATACTGAATTGGTTTTTCACACTTAAATGGCACTATTGAATAACAGAATAAAGACCCATACAGCCTTATTTGTGTGTTCATTTGGGTTTTTTTGTATTTTCCTAGCTTAATCTGTCTTTTCCCTTCACAGTGGGTTAACACAGTTCCTAACATAATGAGGGTATATTTGTGCTATAATTACTGGGTGCAACACAAACTGTCAATAAACTTGAAAGGGTCAGCTTCCACATACACACAAGTATAAAAACATGGACAAACACACACACACACACACACACACACACACACAGTAAGACATGAGTCAACAGACAAGCTCACTGGGAGCTCAAAGTTTAAACGGCTTTCATAGGATCACTGATCAGAAGAAGAAAACAGCACCTTTGTTTATGTTTAAGGTTTCTGTGAAGACAAAGGGATAAAAGAAGCCACAAAACTATCAACCAAATTGCTATTTCTTTCCATAATCTGAGATACTTGTGTAAGAAACAGCAAAAAATACCCTTGACTAATATTTGAATATAATAGTATAAATGAGGTAAGAAGTAAAATCATATCATATTGGTTTAGTTAGCAAATTATGAATTAGTGATTTGGTATTAGGATTGTGCTGCTATTTGACTGGAGCTATGTGTCTTTATTATGTCCTTTTGGCATACTATATTTATTATCAAGTGGAGTAACCTTTGAAAACCATAAAACACTCACTAATTTGATTATTTTATAAAGCTGAGAGAAACAGATTTTAAATTACCCTATAATATAGTAGGCTTTTAGAAAAATGCCATTATTACACAGTTGATAATTGGTTAAAATGGTACAACTTTTGACAAAAGACAAAGCTGGTATTACCACTGCCCTAAGACCAATCAATCAACAAGGTTAAGATGAAGTGGAATCTGGACAATGAAGCACAAAGTAAGCTTAGCAGCTGTATCTAGTATTCATTTCCCTGCTGTGTTACCTTTCATGCAAAGTCCTGCAATGCTGACACTGGAAATAATAAAAGAACTATATAAGGAAAACAAACTGGACAATGACAGAAAAATGTGTCATTGTCCAAAAACATATGTACCTAAGCTGTACATGAAAACACACAGATGATCCTTTAACGTCGCTCACCAAATCTAATATAAAACAGAATGCATGTCAATTTAGACACATCCAGTAAGGAAATAACAATCAATAACACATCAACTAAAATACATACTGTATAAACCCAGTGGTAGGGTTTGAGCCACTAGGAAAACTTGAAGATGCTGAAGTGAAAATACATCTACTTTCACACACTTGTATAGTGTATGGAAACAAGTGGAATGTGCTAACTATTAGTCAGTTCTTACTGCCCTCAAGGAATAAGTATGTGGATTTCTTATGGGTCCAGTCAGAAAGGAAGAGAATCTAGCTCTTCTGGATTCCCTCGGAAGACTTGGAAACACTTGATAATGCACAATAGAGCTGTCACTGACAAGCCTGCTAGATATTGCTGTACACCAAGAATAGAATCAAACTCCTACCTCTACATCATACAAATATCTGCTGATAAATTAAGAATGAGCCCAGACAAAGGTTCAAAAAAGCCACCTCTTGTAAAAACCTGACTGCTGGAGGGGACGAGGGTTAAGGGAGGAGGGTGTGAGGGTTAGGATGGGGTAGGTTGCAGTGCTGTGGAAAAGAGAGACAAGGTGCAGCATCCAGCTGTGTCGGTGAGGTGTGTACAATAAATTTTTAATACACCAGAGGGAAAATTCTTCTGAACTATCTTACCTCTTCTTTTATCCATTGATGGTTTTGTTATATGTTAAGTATTCCAATATGGTTCAGATTAACTCAGAAACGGACAAAACGAAAGCCGCAGACACAAGGGGCAGAAACAACATGGAATAAGTGGCAGAGTGTTTCAGGAGAGGGGAGGAGATGTGTGGTCTGTCAGCTGGTTACTGTGCGGGGAGTGTAATCAGAGGGAGGGAGAGGAGCATCATTATTCAGAGTGAGAAGCCGGCAGTGAGGCGCTGAGAGGTAAACCAGATGATGGAAGAGCCTATGATTCCCCTACTCCCCTCTATCACTGCCCCCAAGTCCACCCCAGTTAAACCCTGAATTTGGAGTTGAGAGACGAGGAGTGCGCAGCAGCAGGCACAGTGCTACCCATCACTATCGCTATGGGGAACATGGTGCTGCATTTACTCTTAAATCAGAACATGGCAGGGGGTTGAGTGAGCTCACTGGTTTGTGTGTGTGTGTGTGTGTGTGTGTGTGTGTGTGTGTGTCTGTGTGTGTGTGTGAGAGAGAGATAGATAGATAGATTGTCCAATGTGTAAAGAATATCAGTTGTGCATTGATCTATCTATTTATGGTTGTTGTCTACTGATTATTTTTTATTGTTAACACATTACACATTTAACGTACAGTGCTTAACAAATTTATTAGACCACCAAACAGTGTAAGGTTTATGCCACAGCTGCCCTAAATTAACAGTATTGGTAATTACCAAAATCTTTTTTTTTGTTTTGTCGTTGTTTCTGTAATGGTTAACCCACCAGTATGCGCAAGCTTCTTAATCTAAATTTAAATTTTAATGCTAAAATATAATTACTGTTGTTATCCATTAATTTTTGAATTTACAGATTTTGGGTGCAAAAATGTGAATTGAGTCCTGTCCTGAAGTGAGTCCTGTTCAAAATGGCAAAATGTAAAACAAAATGGTAAAACATATAATAGAACCATCATCAGATAAAAGAAGGGGTAAGAGAGTTCAGAATAATTTTCCCTCTCATGTCGAGAACTCACTGAGAAGGAAAGAGTCCGCATTAAAGCACTTTGTGATGCTGGATGGTCTTCCTCGTTTTTAATGATGGTCTAATAAATTTGTTAAGCACTGTATAAAATGCTAAAAAAAACTAGAAATGGTCAGCATATACTCATATTTGGCAAACTGGAAGAATTGGCATTTTGCTAATCAAATTTCATTTTTTATAAAGGCAAAATGTAAAAGCATATAGATACAATCGTGAAAAAGAAAGTGCACCTGCTTTCAATGTATCAGAACATAATAATAGCAAAATCATCTGGTCATTAGCAGGTTATGAAATTATTTAAATACAACCTGAGATGAATAACAACACATGACATATTAAAACACATAAAAACTAAGCCAAAATGCAGAAGGAGTTTGTGAAAAACTAAGTACACTCCATGATTCAATAGCTTGTAGAAACATCTTTAGCAGCAACAACTTGAAGTAATCATTTTCTGTATGACTTTCTCTCACATCATTGTGAAGGAATTTTGTCCCACTCTTCTTTACAACACTGCTTCAGTTCATTGAGGTTTGCGGGCATTTGTTTATGCACAGCTCTCTTAAGGTCCCACCACAGCATTTCAATGAGGATGAGGTCTGGACTTTGACTGGGCGATTGCAACACCTTGTTTCTTTTCTTTTTCAGCCATTCTACTGTAGATTTGCTGGTGTGCTTGGGATCATTGTCCTGTTGCATGATCCAGTTCTGGCCAAACTGTTGAACAGAGGGTTTCACATTTGACTCTAGAATACTTTGGTATACAGAGGAGTTCATGGTCCACTCAATGACTGCAAGGTGCCCGGGTCCTGTGGCTGCAAAACAAACCCAAATCATCATCCCTCCACCACTGTGCTTGACAGTTGGTATGAGGTGTTTGTGCTGATATGCTGTGTTTGGTTTTCAGCAAACGTGGCGATGTGCACTATGGCCAAACATCTCTACTTTGGTCTCGTCTGACCAAAGGACATTGTTCCAGAAGTCTTGTCATTTGTTCAGATGCAACTTTGCAAACCTAAGCTGTGCTGCCATTTCCTTTTTAGAGGAAAGAGGCTTTCCCTGTCAACCCTTCCAAACAAGTCATACTTGTACTGTCATGAACTTCAACATTTAACATGCTAACTGAGGTCTGTAGAGTCTGAGATGTAGCCCCTCTGTTTTTTTGCAGTTTTTCTGAGAACTGCACGGTCTGATCTTGGGATGAATTTCTTGGACGTCCACTCCTGGGAAGGTTGGCAACTGTCTTCAGTGTTTTCCACTTGTGAATAATGTTTCTCACTGGAGAATGATGGACTTAAATTATTTGGAAATGTCCTTATAACCCTTCCCAGATTGATGGGCAGCAACAATTGCTTCTCTAAGATCATTGCTGATGTCTTTCCTCCTTGGCATTTTATTAACACACACCTGAGTGCTCCAGACCAGCAAACTGCCAAAACATCTGCCTTTATAGAGGTGGTCACACCTGCTGATAATCAACTAATCAAGTGCATTTGATTTGAAGCACCAGGCTGCTACTTACCCTCTTAATTCCTATGGAAGCAACAAGGATGTACTTAGTGTTTCACACACTGCTTCTGCATGTTGGCTTAATTTTTGTTAAATGAACAATGATGTTCAGTGTTGTTGTTCATCTGAGGTTGTATTTACCTAATTTTAAGACCTGCTAAGGAACAGATTATTTTTTATTATGTCCTGATAAATAAAACCTTAGAGTTGAAAGAGGGTGTACTTTCTTTTTCACAAGACTGTATATAGTCAGTATCTTTAAATATCTTAAAAGATGTAAGATACATAACGGCTTGAAAAATAAAGTACATTTACACCTGCAATAGATTAAATTGCGTGATTAACTGAAGACATGTGCTCTCATTCATTCTTAAATTGTCTTTGCACCAGATGTCAGGAGTCAAAAGAATTACAGGCCACACTCGAACAATTAAGTCCGCCTTCTGTACAGATACTATCATAGCTGCACAACGTAAACAAGAGCAGATAGAACTGTGCCCCTGGAACTGAAATGGATATCTGTCTAGGTCTAATACAGGTGCTTCTCTCTTTCTTTCCTCCTGCACAGATTATTAAAAAAAACAAAAGAAAAAAAACCAAAACAAAAAACACTAAAACTCCTGCTCCACGGTAACATTCAGCTGGTCCATTTTCAAGCAACCTCATGGTTTTTTGTTTTGTTTTTTTGTTGTTGTTGATCTAAAATGGAAAGAACCCCAGATTAAACTGTGTGTGCATTGTGTATGTAAGCAGCTCTGTGTATCCCTGTGTGTATGTGTGTTCTGTGCGTATATATGCATGTGTGACTTTGTGTATGTGTGAAAATGCACAAAAATGAAGATGAGGATTGTGGGAAATATACCTGAATATTCACGTAAGCATCCGATCAGTGTCCTGTCCTGTTAGCAAGTGCTTGTATATCTGTATGTTAGGTTTTCTTGTGTAGTATAAAAAAAGCTGTACAAAAAAAAAGAAAAAAAGGGAGATAGAGATGACATATGTGCAGACAGACAAAGCTGAGATAGGCTCTGTCAGCCCAGAGGTAGCTATCTGCTGCTTCACAAGCCTTCTCAGCTTTTCTCACCAGATTAACTGTCTATGCTCAACCCCAGTTCTGAAAATGACAAATGTCATTCTAAATAGTATTTGTGACTTGTAATTGATTTGTCAGAGTCTGCCAAAAAAGACAGTGAAAAGCAAGAATGTCAGCAATAGCTTTGCTTTTAAAGGTTTTTACCCTTAGCCTATAACATTTTAACAATGATTTGGACTACCTTTCACGAGTTGGAATTAAAAACAGCAACAGAATAAAACAGAAAGAACAGAATATTCATTTTAGCTCGCACTTTTCCTTTCTGTGCTTTTGTGCATGGAAATCCTCGGAAGTCAGTCAGTTCTTTGGGGTATAAAACAGAATTTCTCATCTAATACATACCGAATGGTATGAGTAATAATGAGGACATGATGCAATTTGCGCTTCATTCTGTTTTTATTCTTTTTACAGTTTGCACTCGTCTCTCCAAATCTGCCTGCGTGTGCATGTGTGTGTACGGCCAGCTGAAGGACTAGAATGTTCTGTTCGGATGGAACAAGTAAGACAATGGAGTCCCTTTTTGAAGAAGAAAAAAAATGACATGTAAATAGAACTGAAATGTGAGAGCACACAGGCAAACTATTCAAAAGGACTTCTCACATTTTCCCCACAGACATCTGGCAAAGTGAACACAGTTTGTACCACATCTTAACATTGTCCCAGACATCAGCAGCATTCAAACCACCACTTCATGAATAGAGTAATGTTTCATCACTGTTGTGAAGAGGCACTCTGTGTGCTACATAATGCTACTGCCTACAGTGGTACAGGGAACAGGATGCTGTTGTAAACCTGTGAACTCTGTCATCCTTTATTGAAGATGACATGTACTCTTAGCACACATCGCTCCCAGGCTTTCTCCCCTGCATTGTTGGTTTTAAAGACACTACTGGGAGCACTCACTGAAAAACAGGTAGCACTACAGACACATAAAACACATAGGCCCATACTCTTTGATTGTGCAACATAAAAAACACTTGGATATAGATCACCTTAAACTCACACACATATACGCATGTACAAACATGCCCCCACACACAAGGGTCTACTAGATTATCTTCTTCTGTACAATAATCCTTGTTAGAGATGCAGGGGCGTTGTAATGACAGCCATAACCATTCTGAAGCAGTTAGTCTTAGTACCCCCTCAACCCTCAAGTCTGCTGGGAAGGCTACTTCACACACTCTTTTATTGCCTTCATGAACATTAGTATCTCCATTTTATTGGTGTCATCGTCACCATTTACCTGACAAATGCAGCCTCAGCTGGATTTCTCTTCTCTCTTTGTGTCTCTTTCACACATGCATATGCACACACACACACATTTAGTAAAATAACTATAGCTACAGGAAGAATCACATTTTCTGTACAGAATATACCCTAAGGATCTATAATATTTTCACTCATGTAATTAGTATTTAGATCAAAGTCATGTATACATCCAAATAGAGATACCTTGATTTAATCAGGGGAAAACCAACTGTGAGCAAAGCTCTCATTTACAATGGTTCACATTGTAAAAAAAAAACCCAATTATTTTAATGTAATGTTTATATTATAATTAAAATATGAGATGTTACCAAAAAACTGTGGGAAGTCACCAAAAACCTTTTAAATTGGCTGATCATTTTCACTATGACTTCAATTTTTATCACCTGGTAGAAGTCCTGTTATGTTCTCTTGTACTTGCACCTCTGAAATGTGGGGTAGATGTCCTCTAGTGTGTAAAAATGACGATCATTCAACTTGATTTTTATTTTTAGGGAGTAGCAGAGAGGTAAATCTGGCGAATGGGGCCGGGGGCAGGCAAAGATTATATTTATCATCCTTTTGTTTTGGCATGCACCACAGTTCATCAGAGGAGGACTCCACTTTACTATAAGACCAAGATGATGTGGCAAAGAACAATGGAAACTGGAGAGTATGCATACTGGTTGGTGATTAAGTGATTAAACACAGGAGTGTGATTGGGAATAGGGAATGTTTGTGGAAGACAACACGGGTGAAACTGATCAGGCTGGGGCAAACAATTAACAAGGATGGAAGATTGTCAAAGGAAGTAAAGCTGACAGCAATGGACAGGAACAAAAGAGAGCAAAATAAAACAGGAAATAACTTCAACCAAAACATAACAATCCAAAAACCATGACACAACAGACACATAAAATATTTCAGGGTGAAATACCAGTCTATCCTAAGAGAGTTCTGAAGCATATCCTACTTATGAGATGGAGGTTTTCCCTGTAATTTATAAATGGGATATCAAAATTAATACATTCTTGTCTGAAAAGTGATTAGAAATATCAAGGTTCTTAAGAATGGCTTTGTAAATTTAAGAAAACAGTGTTGTTCTTATCTAGTGTTGACCACCCTACCTTCTTGCAGAGGATACTACTGAAACTGTCTCAAGATGAGAATTGTGATATACGAGGATCAAGGTGCCTAAAGCTACTGGCAGCAGCATGCATGTAAATTGCATCTGCAAAGTCAAGGACTCGTAAATATTTTGCCTGTACAATCTGCAGCCAACTGCTAAACGAGAGTTGGCTTGTCAGGTCAAGATCATTTTTCAACCGAGAAGAAACACAGTAGAGCTTTCTGGCACAATGTCACCTACTTCCAAGGTGCACGGAGAAGATGCTCCAGCAGTACTTGTACTATACATAAGATCTTCATTGCTTGATCACCATGTTCTGGCTTGTAGCCTTCTTCAGGGTCATCAGAAAACACATTCCAGACATTTTAAATTGGATAGGTACAGAGTAGAAAAAAACACAAAACAACCAGGCATATGCATCTACATACACATCTGCTGATGAGGCACCAACAACAACTGGCTGGGAACATGACCATGTGGTTTAGCATCAATCGCTGTCAAAACTTGGGTGGTACCTCATACAGGCATAAGCTGGAAAGGTTCATCCGAGGGGTGGTGTTTAAGCTGAACAAAATGTCCTGGTACTTAAAGATGGCCCCAGTTACTGTTGTAATAGTGAAAGTTGGTGAATTTTTCATTTGAGATCTGGTAAAGACCATGCAGTTTGTTTGGGTTTATCAAAAGCTTAAATCTAATCAAGGCCTTTTGAATAACCACAACACCCAAACCATTCCAATAAAATGCCCCCTGCAAAACTATGGGAGTGAAGGGTTTCCCATTTTTGCTTTAATTTGTCACCCATTTGCATATCCCACAGAAGAATATTGCAAACACGAGATTTGTTCTGCTAAGTGCTTCTCTTAATATACTTTTTTTTTGCAGTTGGTCTTCTATGACTCTGGTCGAGAAGTCAGTTTGAAACATGTAGTTCAGAGATCAATAAAGACTGATCCTACTGTGCTGACAGGTCACTGCACATTCCTCTACGGACCTTTATGTCGGGCCCACAGTCAGATAAATGCTGACATCGAGAAACCTAAAACTTCTGTGATGGGCAAGTATTTGTGTGTGTGTGTGTGTGTGCTTGTGTGTCTGTGTGTGATGCAGGAAGATAGATATGAACAGAGGAATCTCCAGGGCTTGCTCTGTTGGTGTACCGTGTGAAGTGCTGGTGGTTAAGTCCAGTCTGGCTCTATGTCTCAGATGTCAGGGATATACTTTCCTCCTTTTTCAGCTGCAGCAATTCATTGGAGCGGAGATTACTCTTAGAGACAGCACGCACACCATAATCCACAAGACACCTTTGTCCCTGTGGCTCTTAGGGCAGTAGGATTTCTTTTGATGTAGGCTCCACTGACCTGTGTTTGTTGTGCATAGTACCAAAACGCAATTACAGAGAGATTAGACCATACAATGCTGGTCAAAAGTGATGAATACACATGTTCAGTCAGATGATAAAATAAGAGATTGGTAGGGTCTATTTTGTGTATATTTTGTACACTATGGTGAAATAGTGTGAAGCTGTTTGCATGTGTTTGTCTACACTTTGGTTATTATTAATAGTTCTTTTTCTTCATTTTTCTTACTGGCTATGCAGCCTCTGTTGCTCTTTGCTCCTTTTGTTCTTTTCTTTTTTTTTTCTTCTTTATTATAGACACTGTTTTCTGTCGAAATCCTTC
This sequence comes from Paratilapia polleni, assembly GCA_015106735.1. NCBI lineage: Eukaryota > Metazoa > Chordata > Actinopteri > Cichliformes > Cichlidae > Paratilapia > Paratilapia polleni. The sequence goes on along the minus strand of VUQI01059989.1, from coordinate 38,583 downwards.
AGATTACACAGATATTTTGTTATATTTTTTTTCTTTAAGTATACCATGACCATAAGTAATAACCCCCGCAAAATGTATTGTCATTGTAATAAAAGATATTCAGTAATTACCTACCTTTATTCCTATTTTATAGATGTCAACACATACATGGTTAAACCATAATAATTGATTTTCAATCACTTTGTGGCAACAGAACAGCTATATACATAGCACTGAGCTGTTATTACCTTATAAAATTGGTGTTAGCACACAGTTACCTTTCCACATTCCTAACACTGGCATAACATTAACATTCAATTTGAATTATGGTTGTGGCAGTTTGATAAGCTTGATAGAACATATTAAGCTCACTCGATGTTAACATTGGCTGTCATTTGGTGCTGGGATTGTAGAGTAGAGGAAGATTATTAGAGAGTTTTCACTCAACAAAGCTGCATGGTGCAGTCAAAAACAGGGTGTGATAAGAATGATCAGAGAAAAGTGAAAAAGCAACGTTGCAAGTTACAAACTCAAGAAAATGTGCTCAAAGATGCCTAAATGCTCTTTAGATTCCAGAAAATAATCTGAAGCTATAAGCAACCCCTTTCACATTACACAATCAACAGAGAATTCATTGAATTAAAATACTGATTTGTACAAATTAAAATTTTGTTCAGCACACTTCATCTTCATGAAAGCACAAAAGGCTTCAGCTTACAATGTTGTTCAGCATCTACTAAGATGGTTTAAATAATCACTGGTGTTCTAAGGAAGATAAAGAATTTAATATCCTAATCTACATTTTGCTGATAGCATGGCATTGTGTTAGACACGGTACAATTTCAGGAACCACCGTGGTCCTATATACTCTGAAGACTGATAGAGAATTTTATTATTGCTGCCAATGTAAGGTTTATAGAATAATTATGAACAATTATAGAATAATTAGGAATATTAAGAACTTAAACAAAACCACAATTTTTTACAAGAATACTGTAAAAGCTGTGTTTTTATTTAAATCAATATGTACAATACTGTCATGTTTTCCTGTTCAGACACAGGTGATCTAGTCAAATGTAACACAAAAGGTTTAACATGCAAGATTTAATAAGCTCAAATTTCAATACCACAAAATGCAGTCAATTTAAAAAATATTAGGCTAAATAAATATTCCACTATGGTAGATAATAACAAACTCAGAAAACAGTCTGCTTTGATGACGAACTTTTGCTACTTTCCTGTGGACTGTCATTTGCAGCGCGTCACCCTCTTTTACCCACATCTGCAAATCTCTGCATTGGGAAGGAGGAGACCCTGTTCATTTACTGAGATCAGCAGCAGACTTTCCAGTTTGAGAGTTAATAAATATGTGAAAATGACCCAATTTGTTCTACAGCATCATGAACTGCAGGTTCTAACTTGTGAATGATGCAGTGAATGACACAGGAGTGTGTCTGCTTCTCTCCATCAGCCTATCACAGCAGCTGTACCATCAGGCAAAGCCAACAAAGCGTGTGCGTAACTTCTGCAGAGATACCCTTCACAGCAAGAGTTTCAGCACGATGTCGCAGTAAGCAACCAGATGCATAGCTGCAATTCAACAAGATGAAAGAACAACCTGCACATCTGACCTTTGTGTTAATGATCAGTCGAGTCTCCCAGTGCTCTGAATCCCGTTCATTTCTTTTTTATTTAGTTAACATAGTTTTCACTCTGAAACAGCAGTGCTTTTTGGCTTATTGAAAAGCTGGAACGGAACCGATACCCCCCATCTGCAAATCACACCCTGGTGTTAGGTATGGAGATGTGCTAATAATGAGAATGAAGAAGAGGTGAATCTTTCCTAGATTTCATAGCAGTTGACAGCTGTACAGCACACAGGCTGTACTCCATATTGAATTACATTTTTTTCATATAAACTCCTCCTATCTTCATGTCTCTAGGCGAGGTCTCTTTGAAGTTTTATTAAATCAAACAGCAGTGAAAAGGTGGAGGTAACACCACAAAACAACACATTCAGTGTAAACCAAAAAGAAATACAGATGAAATAATGCTTAACTGCTTAGATGCATTTGCACAGTTCATATGGCTGTATGCAAATTTTAGTTTATCCAACAGCATACACAATTTAAAGCTTTCTTAAGTCCACTTCAGAGTGACCAAACATAATGGGCTCTAATAAGCAACCCTACTGCTTCCTGACTGTAGTTAAGCAAGGGATGTATGCCTACAGCAAAAATCATAATGTATTTAAGATAATAGATTCGCCATGTCAAAGGTGATTGTTCTGCCTCAAGCCTCCTCTGCTCTTTCTCAGCAGAAGGATCACCTCCATCTGCCAGAGTTTGGAAGCCTTGCCAGTTCAATGATAAACCATGTTCTGTCAAGTTAGTTTTGTCAAGCCACCTTTTGATTCTTACTGTACTATGTATGATTCACAAAATGTGTGGTGATCATGGTGCCAACTCCATATGCAAATATTTGAAAAAACAATGTGAGAGAACGCAATATTTTTTCCTACACATAAGAATGATGTCATCACTGAATCAAAACTGCTCCTGAGTAAGTAGGAGACATAAAGGCATTACTGTTTTCAAATGAAAATAATTATTTATTTTGAGAAATGAATCCAACACTTGAGTGAGAGTAGTACTGAAAGCACTTTTTAATCCATTACATTAAAATTGCCAAATTCTGACAAGTACCTTAATTAGTCCTTTCTTGGAATTGAGTTTATAATGTATTTATAGACAGATAAAGTGTCTATAATGGTGCACCTTGAGGCGACTGCTGTTGTGATTTGGCGCTATATAAATAAAACTGAATTGAATTGAACTGAATTCCATCCACCCATCCATTTTCCTCCGCTTATCCGATTCAGGGTCGCAGAGGGGCTGGAGCCCATCCCAGCCGGCACATGGCGAGAGGCGGGGTACACCCTGGACAGGTCCCCAGTCTGTCGCAGGGCCAACACAGAGAGACAGACAACCATTCACACTCACATTCATACCTATGGCCAATTTAGAATCACCAATTAACCTAACTCCTTATTCAACTGAATTGAATTGAATAATAAAATATATAATGTTATATATAATGTAAATATTATAATGTGAAACATATATGTTAAAACATGACGGCAGTAGTTGCTTCCAAGAGGACCATGTCCAAAGCCCAACAAGGGATCACTGAATAGTTTCTAAACCCAGCTGAAACCTATGGGAGTTTTCTGACCAACATGTTAGACAGCACGTTTTGGCACTATGATCAAAATAACAAATGAAGGAATATCCTTTGGAAGAATGGTGCTCATGCCAAGGCAAAATAGCTGTTCTGTTGGTATGTGGTGGCCCAACACCTTACTAAGGCACTTTATACTGGTTTTCCTTTCATTTGTCACCCGTGTGCATATGTCTGGAAAGCTAAATCTGGCAAGCTTTCCTCTCTCTTGTTTTCCTTCACAATGCTCTCTCATTTCCCAGTTTGTTATACTTTTCAAACCCATCATTCAATGTTGCCACATGCTTCATGTGAATTGATGAATCACAATGTGCAATATGAATCAAAGTCACTTCTGCCCACAGGTGAGCTTAAAAAGTTTAACCTAAGCAGTAGGAGAAAGACATTTTAATTTGGAAACCAGATGACAGAAGGTTAGACTGAAACTATTATATTCCATTTTAAATTGGGCCTTTCAAATTCAATATAGAAAAACATTCCTGCAGCAGGTATTATTTTATTCAAGCATATCCTTGAATTTCTGCAAATAAAATCTCTCCTTCCATAACATATCTAAGAGGGGAAAAAAATACTCTATGAATCAGACATAGCTCAACAAACAGCTGGACAGAGGGCCATTTGAGAAAAAAACCTGAGTACATTATTGCTTATGTAGGCTGAAGCATTGCTGATATAAACTGTCTAAATGAGGAAGAAAAATTAAGCTAACCCAACTCTTCTTCTCATCCTATTCCTGTCGTGGCTTTGAAAAGAATGCTTTGTTCAGCTGTGTTATTACATTATCAGCTGACAGACAATTTGTTTGACAGTGCAACTTGAGACAAATATGATGTGCAGACACATTGCCGCATCCCCTGTTCCTTGATTTCAATTAACAGTTTTCTGTTCTCTAAGACAGTCTGTTCCATCTGTCTTGTCAGTAAACCTCATAATATATAAATATTTTACAGTAATCATTTTGATTCTGATGTGTAATTGAAAGAATGGAATCTGATTCCAATCCACATGTATATTGCACACTCTGGCATAGGCAACTTGGGTAAACAAGTATGATCTCCTGGGAAAAATGTGTTGAGAGCAGAGCTCGGTAGATTATGGGACACAAGACATCTGATACAGAATTGCACCACCTGCATGGAGGAAGCAGTACGCACAGAAGCAGAAGAGGGATAAGAGGGCAGAGCTGCTAACTATGCTAAAGGCTATTTCTTCACTTTTTCTGGCCAACTTTAGTTCACTAGACAATAAATTAGACATGCTCTGTCATGACTGAATAACTGAATGCACAAAAGGAAACTAGCAACTTCAGAAGAAAACTTGGCTCAATAACAACTTGCCGTATACAGTAAGTTAGACATACAATATAGGTTGGTTCTGATTAATAGTAATATTACATCAATATTACATGCTGATTGCTATGTCTTGTGTTGATGCACTCGCTAGGTTTTGATCATAAGCCAATTCAGTTCATTTTTTCAGAGGTTTTTCCGAGGTCAGCTGCTAGCATTTGGATTTGCTATACTCATTTGGTACTGTATTTTAAGTGTACCTATTATGCTTTTCTTTATTTTCTGTCATACACTGTTAAATGTTTGATGTTCATATTGAACATGTCCAAAGTCTCTCCCTATGTGCCAATAGTTTCCAACTGTTTTTTGTACTCTGTCAAGACAGGATATCCTTAATATGGTCATTTCAGGCCCACAGCTCTGGTTGTGAGCACAGTCCCACCCATGTGCTGTTTAAACCTTTGGTTTATGTGGGGCAGCCAATCAGAAAAAAAAGCTTGTTTAAGACAGCAGATGAACTGTGAGGTTGCAACAAAGCCGAGTAACTCAATTTAGTTAGAAAAATTGTGGTTTAATTACTACAATTAATTAGAATTCAACCAGCTTCTACTATGCATTGTAAACTATGTTTAATCAGTGGCTGTGGGAGGTAAAATTCCTGGTTTGTACTGAGATGATGATTTTGTGTTTGTTACATGAGCAGCTGGTTGGCTGTGTTCCAATAACCTTCACTGCTTAGAGCCCAGCAGAATCCCGATTCCTGTAACTACCACTAGTCACAGAGGCCACTGTTGCCTCTGCTAAGCAAATGTTAACATAATCCCGCCTAAATTTCTCGAAAGAAAAAAAAACTTTTAAAATGTAAGAGAGGTTAAAAAACAAGCATCCACCCACACACACACACACACACATAAGTAGCTTTGTAGAAAACAATGTTCAAAACTAACACTGTGTTTGCACCACATGATCTGCTGTTAGCGATACATACTATAGTTTTTAGTGCACTGATAAAGTTAATATGGAGCAGATAGTAAGAAGCTGTCAGCTGAGTAACCACTTGATTTGTTCTGGCTGTGACACTATGTTTGTGTAGAAATACAGCATGTTACATCCAAGTCTGAAATACTCAAGTGTTGTGTGACCAGGTGACTTCTAATTAAAGCAAAGAATGTCAGACATTGCAGTTGACCTACTCCTTCTCATACAGTCAGTGAAGCAAGAAGACATCCATTATAGAAATTTCAAATGACAGGTAAGTCAGCCAAATGTCAAAGAAATACATGTCCAGAGTCACTTCCACCTCTCCTCCCTATTTCTTTTTGAGATGGAAATCCTGCAGAGGTGCTGGAAGACGTGCAGTGATACTTCATTATGATTCCTCACTAAATAAAACCGCTGTGTTAACACTTCATAGGTCTCGCCAATCACTTTTAGTTTGTGCAAGCGCTGAAATGCACACACTCATAGAAACATAAGCATACAAGCACAGTGGTTGCACGCTTTGAATGACAGAATTATACAGGTTTTGCATGAGAATAGAGATAATGTAGTCAGATGGCGAGGGGAAAGCTCTGTCAAACAGACAAGCCCTCAAATGAGGCACTGAGCCTCCCTCTCCTTCTCAGTGAATTGACAGCCTCTGGCCTGAGATTCAAGCAGCGTCAGGATGTCAAACTTCACTATGTTTTGACACCCATTGCTGTCCTCAGCAGAACGAACGAGGCAAAACAGCAGTGTGGGCTTTTGTAAACACAAAATTCACAGTCCATTTGTGATTTTGTTCCTATTGAATGCACAAACAGGCCTTGCAGAGAACGAGACCAGACACACATACTCAAAACCACACAGACACAGACACATGTAGACACACTAAAGTAGTTAAAAGCAGTATATACAGTATGGTCTTCTAAGATATTCACTACAATTGGTATATATTTATAATTACTAATAACTTTATTAGTAACCTCACCTTATCCTCGTGTAATTGAATTTTCTGTCAAAGTTAATGGAGCATTCTGTCTAGTTGCAAGAGCGTAACATTTTTTTTTTTTTACATTTTCTACATGGCTCAGGTATATAAATAAAAACTTCTCATCTCAAGTTAAAGCACACACATCATTATGATGCTCTTATGTGCAATTTAATGTTTTTCATATAGTGTGTGAACAAGTCATGACGGGGAAATTATGCTGTAAAGTGCTGCTTGATCACAGAGATTGAAGTGGCAGACTGAACTCAGAGATTTTTCTACCTACGCTAACAGTGCTTGAGTAAAAAATGCTTGGAAATTTGTTAGACAGCAAAATTGCAGAACTATTTTCCCTTGACACTCAGAATTAGTTATAAGCTCAGCTTATCTCCATGCAGCAATAAACAACACCTCACCTAATACATTATACTGCATTTAACTCCCTGCTGACACTTTGTCTACAGATCAAACAGTTCTGTTTTTTTTTTTTAGAAGAGTCGAAATGCAACTTTCTGATACTGTGCACCTATGTGTGAGAACCTCAGTACGTTTTTCAACAGATATATGAATCCAGCAATGATACGGACTTTATGAGTGAACGCAGCCGGAGAGAATGGAGTGGAAAGAGGGAGAGGGTGAGAGTGTGTGAGATAGAGAAACAGAGAGAAAGATGGATAAAGAGCAAAAGAGATTGAGAGCAAATCTATTACTGATAGTGATTTGGTGCTTGCTGGAGAGGAAGTGGAACAGAGGGATTCATTCATGTGGCTCTTGTCCCACTAGAAGAGATAAGAGAGTGATGGAGCTCAACTAACTCTGTAATTACATTGCACACAAGTCTGTGGCAAGTTTTTTCTTTTCTTTTTTTTTTATTCCCTGGTGCTGAGCACTCCATACAACACACTCCAACAGACACAGCAAGAGTTAACTTCATTGGAGTCTAAAGTAATCCAAAATATACTGTATCACTTCTGCTATCTCTAAATCCTTTCAGGATATAATTTGTGTGTCCAAGAGAATGGCATGTATGGTGCCGCCATATGCCATGTCAGTCCTTTGATCCCCCTAGTCTATGTGATGTTTGTCTTTACCATTCTTCCTAGAATGGTCTCCAAGCAACTCTTTTTTTCTGCTGTCACAGAGCACTGACAGGAGGCAATTTTGTGATGTTATTTGGGTGATTTTATTTGCTCAGTAGGACACCATGCCCCCAACCACCACTGACACATTTCTAGCTCTTCACAGTCTCCCTAGTGCAAAGCCCACCTGAGACATGGTAAAATCAGAGTAATGAAGTACGTAGCACACTGGCAAAGGCATCAATCAGATGACAGCAGGAGGACAGACAACAAAGGAAAAGAGAGGTGGAGTAGCAGCACAGGAAAAGAGGATAGGAAAAAAAAAGAAAAGAAAGAAAAGCTGAAGCTCAACCAAGGGATGAAACTGTAATGTGAAGACAACATGAGATGGAGAACCACATGCCCTGGCTATGAAATACATGCATTAGGGGAATGCAAGAAAGAGAAATTGAAAGACAACTGTGCATGGGTGTGGGAAAAAAAGAACAAGTCCAATAATTTGAGACCGGATATACCATTTGTGGACAGCGTCTGGTTGGGCTCCCCTATCTGACAGCTTATTAAAGTTTCATGCTAAAATGAGTCAATATTAGATATGACATTTTCAGGGTGAACTAGTCTGGGGTGGATATGGGAATAGGGCAAGGTTCTTGTTACCATGGTTGCCAAATGGCCACTACTGGCCTGAGGGCATCCAGATCTATCTATCTATCTATCTATCTATCTATCTATCTATCTATGAGCTTGTTGTGGTCCACCATTTCAGATTTGACTGGCACTCTTAATTACATCATCTCATTGAGACACCTTCCTCTGAAGTGATCCAGTAGCATCCCATTAGAGAATTAGTTCTGGCTATCTAGCAAGCTATATAAGTCTTTGTTCATTTGAACAGCAGTCATATTATACTGGGCTGCTTGCGTGCCTTTTTTTTTACTCAACATCTCTTATTGTGCTTAAAAAGGAAATTTTCACCACCTGCTCACACTCTGAAAGAGGCACACAGCCATACAGAGAAATACATTCACACACTCACAAACAGATGAAAAAGTGCAGACATTTCTGTGGAGTATCCTGGCATTATCTTCTTATTCCTTACATTGTTAACCTCTGATTACCATATCTGTACCTCATCTCTTTTCTTTTGTCTTATTCTTTTTTGGCACTCCTCTTGATCATAGAAAACACAAAGACAGAAAGAGACTGGGATCAATCTGTTCTTTGCAACCCTTAATGTGAATAGAATTCTGTGGTGAAAATGGCTCTTGAAAACACCCCTGAGTATTGTATTTCCTTCAAAAACTGAGGGAAAAAAATGGGGATCATATTTAAATGAAAACTGAAACACAGCACACAGTCAGACACATTCAGACTTATAATTTGTTTCATTGTTTGAAGATGTTAAAACATGCTGTCAAAAGACATGGCATGACACGTAAAATTATAGAAATGTGGGGAAAATGTTGATCCATAGCTTTTGTTAGAGACAAATGCCATCTTCTCTTCTTTCATCAGTGGCTCTTCCTGTCAAACCTTTAAAGAGGTCATTTGACAAGCCTAAAGTAGGCCACACCGGAACCAGCCCGCTAAAAATCACAGCACCTAACCTTTCATTTCCTGGCTTTGAGCAGGAAATCAAAGACATTGGACAAATGATTCAAGAGGGGGTGACAGAGACAAGGAGCTTTAAAAAACAGAGATAAGGGAAGTTAAACAGGGGAGGAGAGGAGTTCAAGAGAACTTGAACTCAAGTTCAAGACAGAGGTGAGATGTGTGAGTGACAGCAAAAGACAGGGGTGACAGACTCAGCCAGTGTGCTCTCTAATTCACTGAGACCAAAAAGGGGTTGCAGTGGAATAGCAGAGAAGCCGCAGGAAGTCGAAAGCACTGGTAGACCAATTAGCTGCAGCAGTTAAAAATTCAACTTCTTCTTTCTATTCTCCTTGCTTTATCTTGTCCACTCACGAAAGTGCTCATCCACATACCATCAAATGCAATACCTGCATTCTACACAAAATGCAAGTTTACAAACAATAAGTTTATTTCAATATGACAGGGTTGATTAGAGTGCCTCGCCATAATGAAGAGATGGACATATTTACATACTTGTTTTTCCATGTGGTAGCAGGACTAAAAAGAGATTAAACATGCCACATCTAATAGATGCAAATTGTAACTGGAGGCGTGATCTCATTGGAGCCTTTGGCATTTGTGTGTGCACATCTCATTTTGCTCTTTATACACTATCCACTCAACATCCTTTGATCTGCCAATATCAATCTACATTGCTGCCCACAGGGGCCGAGCCATAGACAAAATCAGGCATACATACTTCTTTTTTATCTCTTCTTGTTCAATCAGTATACATTTGGGGAAGTTTCTGAAAATAGCTAATGATAATAAGGTGAATCAGTACTCTACGGCATTAATTGCTGTCCTGGTTTTTAAGTTGGAGAAGAGGAGATAGTGTTAGGTTGTAATTTCACACCTTAACTTGCATTCCCACCGTTTACTCTCACCGCAGCTGGGGAGCGAATGCAGAGAGAAATGTTTAATTTTGTTTCTGTGGAATTGGCAAATGTGAACAGTGAATTAGAATCTCACCAAAGGAAAAAAAAAAAACCCATTTTGATTATCAAAGATTTGTGTGCTTTAGTGCGTGATTGAGCATAGGTGTGTATAACTACACTGTGTGTACAGTTTCCACTGTGAGTCTGCAAGGGGAACTGAGATGTTGGGACTTGGCATCTCTCCTCTTTAATGAGTATCTCTGGAGATGGCAGGTGCATGTTCAGCCATTCTTTTACAAGCTCAGCAACAAACAGGCCAGTCCTTCCCCTCCCACTGCAATACCACTGTCATTAGCAGAATCACATTAACAACAAACAACAACAGGCAAATGATATTGCTAATAAACCCACACAAAATACTGGCATCAACATGCACACCTATTGCAGTGAATACAAAAAATAAATAATCTGAAATCAACAAAATACAGTAAAACAAGAAATACACAAAATGCACCAATGCAGTGCCACCTAGTTTAGTCAAAAGAAACAGATCATGGACAGCAATGAGGCCAAATCAAAGTTCAATTAATTCTCTTGATTGATTATTCCATGTGATAAATACCAATAAACATTAAGCAATTTTCCATCCTGTGTATTAGCTGCAATACCAGCTGTGTAAAGTGGACTTGGCTGCAAATCAGGACCAAGAATAAATGCGTATTTATTATTTTCTTTGCACCACCACTTTTGTCTGTGAAAGGTGCTCTATAAATAAACTTTACTTACTAAATTGGTGACTGCTCTAAGAAATGGCTCAACAGGATTACTTATATAGAGTATACTGCAAGGTAAAGAATTAGTGTCTGTGTAGAACTTACAGACAATTTTAAACCGAAACACATAACCTGCTCTAGAGCAGAACATGTTTAGCATGTGTTACCATGGTTAAAACCCTTGCTTTAGCCTCAACATACCTTGCTAAGCCAATAATCACCCCTGTGATGTGCTTAAATCAAGGCATTGTTGAGCACTTGCTGTTGTGATTTTTCTTATGAAATAACCTTCCTAATGAGTTCAGGCTACGTCCGCATTATATTTTAAACGCCATTTTAAAAAACAAACATTTACCTAATTTTATTTACTTAATAGTCCTTGACCCGCCTTTTAATGTTTTACTTTAATGATTACTTTTTTTTTTTTTTTGGCTTTGCTATTGTCTCATTTTATTATTTTCCTGTTAATTTAATGCCTTTTTTTGTTTTCATTTAGTCATGTGCAAATCACTTAATGTGCTCTGAAAATGGCTATGCCGGTAATGACCACAATGATGATGATTCTTGGTACTTGTGGTGGTAACATTGCTACTCATTAGTATTAGTATCATTAGTAGGGGTGAGATGTAAGATTTTCACTCTCCATTCAGCCTTCTTTTATGGAGCTGTTAACAAAGCAGATATTTAGAGTTATGCCCCCATGGTTACACTGTATAACTGGGCCCTCCATGCAACCCCAGATACCAATAGATGAGCACTATTATTATGTTTACCCTTTGAATAGTAGCAGGGGAAATCATCTTCTCTTCTTATTCACCGCCAATTTTGTTCTCTCCCTAAGTTTTTTCTCTCTAGCTCAACTTTGTTCCGTACACTAAAGATAACAAATGCCTCCTATGAGATGTGGACAGGCATTTAAAAGGCAAATAACAAACACATTTGGATTCTAAAACTCCAAAAGGGGACAAATCAGAGGTGGCACACAGAAGAGGTTCGTCAGCTATTTTAAGTTTGAAGGTTGAGGTAAGTTTGTGGCCCTTCTGGAAAACCACAGGGCAGGATAATTACTTGCTGTGCATCCTGAGGAGGTGTGTAATGGCAGGCATGTCTGTCTAAATAGATAAATGATAATAAGCCAGTGGTGGCAGGTAAGAAACAAAGAAAAACTACCTGGTCATTACTGATTTTCTGACCAGTTTAGTTTGACAAACACAAGTAGTGTACCTTTCACCGAGAAAAGAAAAAAACAAGCGAAGCAAAGCAAGTTTGTCATGCCAGATGCAGAAAGCACTGGGACCATTAGTCTCACTGGGTGGTCACTTCTAGACGAAAGATCACACACTCAACACAAACACACATCACCACCACTTCCCACCACCCACTCCCTCCACTGGGCTCTGTGATTCAGCCAAGCATGAGAGAAAGGGAGGGGAAGGTTAGTGAGCATTCATCCCTTTGAATTCCAGGAGTAGGAGAATGTGTTCTGTACTTTCTCCTGTCATGGCTCGCCTGGAGCTATAGGGAGTTGGAGATGACACACCAGAGGCAGCAGAAAGCCCTAATTGCTTCGTGGCCTCCTTGAGCTGCATGATGCCTCTCGCTCTGAACATGGATATCTCACAGAAAGAAATTAAGGTGCCATGGTGGGGAATGTTAGTTGTGTCCACTTTTAACAGCAACCCCAGTGCCTGCATGCACAGAGAAATGCACTGGCACGTACACACACACAAAGATTCTGGTCTATGGAATGTGAGCAGAGGGGTCTCTAATAGCCTGACTGAGTACCAGAGAGATCTTGGGCATGTCATAAAACAGTAACACTCAAAGAAAAAGCATAACTCAGCACAAACTCTACTTTACCATGTGTGTATTTCTTTATATTACATTAAAATCTTTTCATCTTTTTTGCACCAAATGACAAACAGTAAAAATAAGAGACCACGAGGCATTATGCCAGTGTACTCATCCTGCTCACATACTGCATAAACTCTGATTTAATCAAGCATAACTGTTGAGATTATGAGGACTTGTGTACGTCAGTGCCGCAACAAACATCAGATCTGGAAAGAGTACTGTCCCTTTGGAAGGTTTACACATTTTCCTCGGCTATTAGTACATGCTAAGCCATGAGTCATCTGAAGACAATTATGGTAATACCTAGTGGATTAGAATTAGCACTTCCTCATAAAATGTAATCTGGCTTTACCCATAACTGCCCACTTCAAATACTGCATTCTTGGTAAACGTTCCACTCTGAATTTTCCATGAGCATATAATAAAGAATGAATCGTGCAACACACTTTTTGTTTTATTGCGCAAAATGCACAAACATCCATTTTGAAGTAATTGATTCATTTTATAATCAAGTAAAGAAATTGACGCTTTCTGGTCTGCACTGTGGAGACAGTGACTTGTTGACAACTATCTATTCACTTTGCATTTCCACTATAGAGCTAAAACTTTATACAGCAGCCACTTCCCTTTTGAAGACTCTCATCCAAACAGATAAGTACAGCATCTGACAGGCTAATTAATAATGAAAGCTTCGCTCCACCCTGGAATTCTATCTCCCCAATAGGATTTCTATTAATGTTGATTGACCCTGACTCACTCAGTGCCACTTTGGCACAGCTCACTGCTACCTCTGTGCCTGCTTAGGTGCCAGTGCAGGTTAGCTGATACATGAATAATTCCCAGTGGACATTAACTGTAAGAAGTAGGGCAGAGGATTCAGTGGTGTGCTCCTCTACCCACCCTCACTCTCAATCCCCTCATCTGCAGGTTGTTAATATTTAATTATACAAGCTTCATTTCACACTCTCCAACTGAAACCATGAGGTGGAGATGGAGGTGCAGGGGACCACTATGAGAAAAAGTGATGAAATAGAATACTGGGGGTTGATTGGGGATACGAGAATAAAAAAGAAGTAGAGCATGGAGAAGGGAGATGCAAGAGCGATTTCCATTTCAAATAGAGATGAGAAGTGGGAGGAGCCGCTTCAGGAACCTGTGATCCTGGTTAAGGAAGTCCCATTCATATTTCGCACACGATACAAATCAGTTACCCCCAGTTGAAGCACTCCTAAAGCAGTAGTAGAAGTATTAATAGTATAGCTTCTATGTAATGTAACATTATATCCATAAAAACAAAATGAAATTAGAATACAGAGTTTGGAAAAACACTTCTGGAACCAGCAAAGCCCAGCTTGCACTTCTATGTGGGATGCAGGCTGATGTCACTTCAGCATAACCTTTGCTCAGAGTAGATGTTTCTATTCCTTTCAACATCCTTTTTCAGGCTATTCAAAGAAGGCTTCTTGTGATTCTGTTGCCCAATGAATATATTTAAAAAACTTTTTGTGAAGTTCAAGCCATAATATACTGATAACTATAAGATAAGTAAAATTACAGAAAGTTTCTAATCTTTGAACCATAATTAAATCTAATAACAGACTTTCTGGATCTGCGCCTTCCTAAAATATTTCTCAGTTCATTTTGCAGTCCCCCCCAGCAGATAAGTGCTAAGGCTTTTCACAGATTATATGACAGAGGAAAGGACTTTAATGATAAAAACAGACAAATTAAGCTGGTGTGTACATTACGATTCCTCTCTGTCCGCCTCCACACCCTGTTTGCATTTTATACATGACCAGTTTCTACTAGAGATCATCTGTCAGATTCCACAAGTTAATCATAAGTAGATTTAAGGCACTGCTAGAACTTTCTGGCAATGTGGAGGTGATGTTTACAGTTTCAACAAATTTATTCAAGAAATATGATACTCTCATGTTGAGTATTTATTGATGAAAATTCATCCTAATATTAGACCCTTGGGCCATTTCTTTTTTAACAAATCTTGCAGGAGTGAGATCTTGCAGATGAAGTGGTAGAGCATTAATAATTCATGACTGAGCCTTTTTATAGAGCACAGCCCTTGAGATTCATAATTCTATTCACATTAGGCCTCTGAAAAAAGTTTAAGTTTTAATAAATAGGTATTAAAACTTTAACTGATATTAATAGCGCCAATTAAAGGGCATACTGTGGAGTTATGCATCATTTCTGTAATGGTAGAGAGGAAAACCCACTTGGCAGAAAACTCCCTTGGATTCCTGTGTCTTTAATTTTCACACACAGAATCTTGTTCTTACCTCATCACTGTCTCCTTCCCAAATAAGAAATAATACACAGAATTGACTGTGTATTGTCGGCATTGTGTAGAAACATTAACATCTGTTTAAACCTTTTATGGCCATCATAAAAAAAGAAAAAAAGAAAAATGTGTCTACCGTAAACCTCATCATTCCATAATCAATTCAATGAACATTACTACTACAAGATGAGAATGCCTGACCATCCATGGTTGTGATTGATGAGCAATTTTTCTTGTCTCCCACATCATTGTTTCCCCTAGTATACCAGGTCAAATGGTGTGTGTTAGTCAGCCAATAGTCATTCATTTCAGTTTATGAAGTGGAACCTCTGCTTGATGGTCATGCCATTAAAGACCCTAGCATTTAGGCTTTGCTACATGTACCAAATGCATGCATACTGGGCAGTTTTAACCACAGTTCTATTTCACAGGTGATTGAAAAAGCCTGCATGCAAGTTACTGCTGTTTGTCTCAACTGGCTTTCCAGTACATGTGTAGCAGGCCTTTCGCCATGGGCAGCTTTAGTAGCACTACAGGGGCAATCTCTGTGGGATTTTCTTTCTGTCTTTTTCTCTTTAGTTTTCTCTGATGTACCACTGTGCCCAGGGAAATACACTGGAAGCGAAAAAAAAAAAGAAAGAAAGCATGTTTCCTTTGTTCTGCAGTTCTAAACACAGGACTATAATTTTCTTGCTGAAGCCAAGAAAAGGGGTTGACTTAAATAATGGCTTCTGTGTTCTAATTTGTGTAGGGATTTATCCTGCTGCTTGGCTAGTGTAATGCTAGGGTGGATTGTGAGCTGATCAGTATGAGCAGTCAGAGAGGAATGAGATAGCAGAGTGGGGAAATGAAGACAGAGTGAGAAAGATAGAGAACGAGGCAGAGGGGGAAAGGGAAGCAAAGAAAGAGAGGGTGAGGTTCTGCTTCTTTGCTCTGGTAATTCCCAGTGAAATTGATTCTCATAGCTCCAGAGATCTCCCACTGTCCCTCTTCTCCCCTTCGTCCCGCCTCTATTACATACCTGTCCAGAGGATGAATGATCTACACATTACCCATGAGTACCACTGACCGGTACACACATCAGTGACTACTAGAGCTCAGGGACCCCACAGACACTCTCAGGAGACCGAGGGAGAGACAGAACAGGAAAGGGGAGATGGATAGAGGAAAGAGAAACAATGAAACTTGATAATAGAGATGAGCGTGGGAAAGAGAAAATCGAAGAGAGCAATGCACCAAAATGATGGGGTGAAAAGGAGTGGTGGTGTGATTAGTGCAGTAGATGGAGATGTGCAGGCAGAGGAAGAAGCAGGTGAAGGGAATAATAGAGGCAATGGTTAGTGTATTAAGAGGTGGGCAGAGGAGTGAATGATGAAGTTAAAAAAAAAAGATTAGGGATTCCCACTGAAAGAAATGAAAATCAGATGGAAAATGAGGGAGCTGGTATGTAGAGGGGGTTAGGCTCCTCCGCCAAGGAGCTCGGAGGGAGGCAATCAGGGCTGCTGAAGGCTGTGCCTGTGGTTTCAACCCTGTAGTTCACCGCTGCTCTCCCGGGGGATAGGTGTCACTCGTGTGTACAAAGAGAGCAGCCACTTAAATGAATGGAGCTCTTTATCTGAGCCTGAACAGCGAGTTATTACCTACTGAGTAGACACTACGGAGCAAGCTCTATTTCCACAGCAGTGATCCCCAGAGCTGAGGGAGAGCAGGAGACATAGGGGAGGGAGGGGCAAAGAAGAAAAGAGGAAGCTCATATCTGGTACCTTATTTTGTAACAGAGTATGACATCTCTGGCCTCCATACCATAACAAAGCCCTGAAGCATGGTCAAGCATCACTGACAAGAGAAGCATTAGTGTGGAAGGCTGCAGGAAAACCGCACAATAATAACACCCACTGGGAAGGCCTCAAACTGTGTTGAATCTCTGCTGCTCCTTTCCGCATTTATATTAGGGAGATGGGAATGTTTTTACAGTATTCATGCAAACATCCTCATAGCACTGAAAACTTCTGTTTAAAAATCGTACAATTCTTGTCGATGAGATAAAATGAGGTCTTACAAAAAGGAGTTACAAAAGGAGGGCATAACTTTATTCTCAGCAAGTTACAACTTAAAGATGAATTAATACTTTATTGAGTAAGAACTTATTATTTATAGCAGAGCAACTATATTTCATTTCAATGTTTTTTCCAGTTTAAAAAAAAAACTGAAAAACATTTTTCAAAGTAGAACTTATAGCACACATTTTAAGTTCTGTGGGAAAAGTTAACAACATCAGCCCAAAAAAGCTGGATTGAAAAAGCCCTTAAAATAACTTAAAAGCCCTTAAAAATAACTATGTTGACCCAGTACAAGACTGACCTGGTCACCACGTATGTTGGCGGATTAATGTCTGTGGATTAAGTGTGTCAAGGCAAAGACAGCAAATTATGGTAAATATTACAATGATAGCAAAGACAATGATAGCAAATATTACAATAACCTTTATGTTTGAACTTGTATTAAAATGAAAACAAACTGAAAAAGATGGATGCAAAAAGTACAATGAATCAATTAACATTCCTGTATGTACCTGTAGTTTTCCCAGAATCTCCCCATACTGCCTGTCTGCAGACAGTGCAGAGCTAAAGGAGGATGGAGCCAGTCTAAACCCTCTGTTCTCGAGCGCTGTGGTCTCTGAGAGCAGCTCGGCTCCCCCAACATTGGCTGATGGCTTTAATTGGTCTCCTCTGGCTAAAAGCAGAGCACAGGAATCCCTACACACTAATGGGAGTGAGCCGCTGCAAGAGTGATAATACTCATACTCACTCATACTGTGTGTATATACATGCTCAGTCAAACAGACATATCTAGTTACATAAAAAATATGCATGTATCTATCAGGGACCCTCTTCAACACTTTTTGTATATGACAGATCTTGACATTGAGACATAAATCTATATGCTTGAAAATATAATCTTATATTAAAATAACCTTTTCCCACATGGTGAAAAGACGAGTTACTACCACTGAGAAGTGTTTAATTTCTACATGCTAGAGAATAGTCTTAAAGGACTATTTGCCAGATGTAAGCCGGAATGATTGCTATTCATTTTAAACCCAGAAGAACATTACTGCAAAGACCAGCCCATGTCTTTTTTTCTTTTAATGTGTCAATTCCCAGGTTCCACTCCATAATAAATCACATCAGATGGACTGCTTCAAAGGAAGTGGGGAGGAGAAAAATAAAAGATGCAAAAACAGAGTATCATACAAAACCTAATGTAAAATTCTTGTTATCACAGACCATTTGAAACTGATGCAGTTATGCAGTTACACAAAATCCACTGTGTGATGTCTATGAATCATATACTTGAAACCTTCAGCTACAAAGTTAGAAAAAGAAGAGAAAACTGTTTTCTACAGTTGATTCTTTAGGGAATGATTATAGATCTTAATATTCTCTTGGACAGATGCTGTTTGTACTGAGAAGAACATCTCCAGGGCATTGCAAGATGAGAGGAAAAGAACAAGAAAGAGAGGAAAATACAGACAGGCAAGTAGACTGTAAAACCATGAGTGGAAGTAAAGTGGAGGTAAAGTAGAGGAACCTCCTCTTTATCTAATGAGCATTTTAGACAGAGAGACAGAGACCACTCACTGTCTTTTATTACTCGTGGGAATTGCAGTGCTGAGGACAGGGAATTGCTAAAAGCTACATAAACCCACCATGCACTGTACCCACAATCACAAACAGACCTTGAAACGATACATGAAAGACAAAGCAAAGAAAAACTGGCTGAGGCTAAGTGGAAGGTAAAGTCAATGTGCAAATGATGCAGAGCAGAGTAAAATTATCTATACAGTGGGAGCATGATCCTCTTTAGCATTTTGGTTATATGTGCATTTACAGACTGAAAGAGAGCACAGTTTGTCTGAAGTACATAGAGACAAAGCTGACACAGAACATCAATCCACAAAACTCAACACATCCCAGCACCAGCTGTCAGTCTAACTACCCCTCTCTGCTGTCATCTTTAGCATCATTTCCATGCTAATGTTGCACCAGGTAATACTGGCTATGGGTGTACAAAGGATTCTACCTCCTCTAATGAGCACTGGATTTCCATATAGAGCAAAAGCATTTTTTTTTTTCTGTAGCAGCTACAGAACCTCTGTATGTAGAGTTAAGCTGTGCACAGTATTTACAGCCAATCTGGATTCTTAATGGTCTAAGCAGTGTTTACTTTTCAAAGACCTCCACATGAATTATTGATGGTTGCGAGCTGATTTGTTCTTGGAATTAGCCTGGAATAATCCATCTAGGCCTACCTTACTTCCTGGGTGCCATGTCTCTCTCCAAGGTAAACAGGCTGACTGGAAACTTATGTAGCTCTGCACATCCATTTGTTATAATGATTTCTGCTGAGTGTAAAGTGGGTACTTAAAATTGCATGAAAAAACTATGCTCAAGAGGACTGACCCAGTGAGCACAATGGGTGGGTGACCACTGTTCTTTGGTTCTCTCTCTCTTTTTCATGAATGATTCTTTTTTTATCCCATTTCTAAATCTGGAAAATAATGTCTGTTACTCATTCTGATCACGTCTGTTTATTTACTGTGTGTGCCTTGTCCAACTCTTACAATGGGACAGCATCTCGTGAAGCCTATACCTTTGTTGGATTTAAAAGCAGGAAGATAAATTCTAGGATGCTGGGAGAAAGAGATGTGACACGTTATCTTCCCCTCTCCCTGCTGTCCTCTCTAATATTATAATTGAACAAAACCTTATTATTTACGTTTAAAGGGAACATGGCACTAACATAATGATTTGCTGTAAAACTGGCTGTATGGCTTGAACTATAAAATAAATTCTGAACTGCATGCACTGTGAATGTGTAAACAGCGAAAATGAACATAGTTTTCAGAGAAAGTCTGGAAGTTTTTGGAGAAGAGCTAAAGGAGGACACAACTTCGACATTTGAGAATTTCTTCCCACTGTGCTTGTGTGCGTGATGCCAATTTGTCCAGACCCCGATTCATTTTCTTGGCCCTCTTTGGTGTCAGAAAACGAAAAAGGCTTTGCAACTGAAGTTTGGTAATAAACTCTTGGATTAGATCCATCCTTTGGACAGAATGGATGGACGAATGTGAGCAAAGAATAAAGACACATTTCCTCAGCAGTCTGTCAGAGGCAACTGTCTTTGCTTTCTTTACCAGTTGTGCCTTTTACTGTTTTTGCTTTTTTTTTTTTTTTAAATATACCCATCTGCCATTACTGTGGTGACACGTCTTTGAGCAGTTGATGAGGTTTGAGAGCACAGCACTGTACAGGAAAAAAAGCTTGCTTAATTAGTGTGACTGTGGAGTTGGGAGCTGTGTTTATCTCATTATGGGCATTTCAATTAATATTCACATGCTCACTCAGAAATTTAAAGCTGTTGTTAAATGTCAAAGGAAGAAGTCCGAAAGTGTAAGACAGGGCAAAACTATTTCAAAAGTGAGAAACTGTAAAATCCAATGTATAATTTATTGGTGATTAGTTTGGCTCTGAGTTTACAGGAAATCTCAGAGTTATTGGTTGCTGTTTCATAGTTCACTGGTGTGTGCTGCTCACTAAGTGTATTAACAATATTCACCATGATTCTCAGCAGCTCTTTCTCAGGTTTCTCAGGTGTTCTTGTACTGAACAGAGATTGATGTACTCTATCTTCCACTCCGAGTCTGTCCCTCCCCATCTGCCCTGTTTGCATCCCTCTGTTTCACCCTGCTGAGCTAATCCAAGCTGGTCAAATCCCTCTGCCGAGCAGGCCTACATAGGAGCTGTCCTGCTGGGTGCAATATGCCACCCACTTCCTTGGCAATGCCAGCCCTGTAGGGTTCAAGCCTAACTGTGGTGTCTTGTCAGCAAACAGACAAAGATGTATGAATCCTCTAAATGATTTAGAGAAGGTATTCCTGTGACAATAACATGTTGAATTATGATGAAGAGTTATTTACTCCATGGGATTATTGCAGCTCTGTTTCTAGGTAATCCCACATAGCAACTCAAGCATCTCTGGGTAACAATACTCTAATCTTCCAGATACCTGCCACACACTCGGATAGAAACCTGACCTGTCTTGTAAATAAAACTACTCTACCAAAAAGAAAATAGTTATGATAAGCTGCAGTCTATCTCTGTATAGTCAATTACACCTAGTCTGTATGGATGGCCTGGAAATTCCATCCACCAGTGCAATCACTGTTGCACCCTACTGAGCAGAACACAGAATATCAAATTAAGTTCATCCGTCAAGGGAACAGGCTGTTCTCGTACCTAATTGGCAGTTGAGGCTTAGAGCAGGATTCTTTAAGAAAGAGTGGTGATAAATTTACTTCAGTCTCCATTCTTTTTGTTATACTTGTCTCTGCTTTTATCTTCTCTCTGTCGTTGCCTGAGAAAGGTTTCAATGCCCAGGCAGTCTTAGTGAGTCTAAGATGTGGGTCTACTGAGTCTCTCTTTGTGTGGTTTCATCTTTATCTTTATCTTTAGCTAAGACTCAGTTGGACATGTTGCAGGGTTTACATTGGCAAATAAAATGCATTATCACCCTCTTGTGATACAATAACGAAGAGCCTTTCACATTGTTGCGAGAAAAAAAAAGCTACTTTCTGCCTCATTCAAAGGTAACTCCACTTCTGTTTCTTTTCACCAGTTCAGTCAAAGACATTTGGGATCTGCCCTCAACCTACAGTGTCTTCTGCTGGCATTTAAAAAAACCTTATTAGTTGGCCTGGGAGATGCAACATAGAGAAGATGATCTCTATAATGACCCCTGTCTCCTGCTGAGCCCTGGATTGAAAATCATAACAAAAAAAAAAAAGTAATCACTGTTCTTGTCGCCAGGATTCATAGCAGCATGAGCAGGATACGGCAGAAAACAAACTGTGGCATGTTCACACATACTCATTCAGTCAAATTATAGTTAAGATACATAAAATTCAAGTTTTAGTGTTTTTCTTCCATTGAAATGTGCTTGGCTATAGAGGGCCTAAGATGATAAGATTGCACAAATGGACTGTGATACTAATCAGGTTGGACCAGCAGAGAGCCTGTGTAATTCAATATACTACTACTACTACACTGTAGTAACAGAGAGAGACTGTTGCTGCAATGATGCTGGCTCCGCTGGGCATAGCAATCCATAAATCTATCATGGTACTTTGAGCTACCATCTTACACCATCTTAGTTTAGCAAAAGCTAATTCTGAATACTAAGTATGGCTGAGGTTGGTGTTATGTTGTGTAATTACATTTTGACCTCATGATGGTGCTTAATAACTGCAGATCATCAAAGTTTTGGATAATGTGTGAGATAATTATGTGCAAACCATGAATGTCCAACATTTTCTGACAATATGACTATTTACTGACTGAGTGAGCACATTTGCCCTTTTCTGTACCAGAAAAGGACCAGTATAAAAGTCAGGGGAACACAAAGTTACTACGATTCATTCTCTAAGGAAAGAATGGTCATAAAAAATTTCAAGGCACTTTATTAAATAACTGTAACTGTTTGAGGCCGGACTAGATTGGTTGTCTAAGCAAAAAGCTAATCAACACTGCTATCCCTACAGCACACTACTGTCTTGCTTTAAAATGCAGAAAGTTGCCCATTGCAAAGTGAATATACTTGTATTTCCTTCAAAAGCAACGCATTTAGTAAACTGTATTCTTACATTTTATTAGAGCTTACACTGTTTGTGAAGCTTATGAGTCAAAGTAAAACAAAGCACCAGCTGTAATACCATATGATAGGTATGTGATAAACAAAGCCCTTTAGATTCAGACTGCACTGACTGCAGATGTCTGAAAATAATTGCAATCATTATTTTATCTTATCTTTATAAGATACAACTGACATTGCTCCTTGTGGACATGTTAAATTGGTATTAGCTGTCATTTGTTTCTATTACCAATTTTGTTATTTATTGTTTCATTCGAATTCAGTAGCAAATGTGAAAAATCAACATAATCTCTCCTTCAATTCCTGAGTTGTGGCAGTGAATAATGGCCAAAAAGTGATTTTGCAGAGCATTATGATATCACAGTGAAGCTGACCTTTTGGATATAAAATGTTATTACTTCATCATTCTATCCTTTGTATGGAATTCTGTCACAATTAAAGTATAAATTCTTGGTGGCCAAAAATGTGATTTGGGAGGTCACACTGACCTCACCCTTTGACCCCTAAAATGAACTCAATAAATATTATATTATATTATATTTAGGCTTTTAGAAACAACTGCAACTACACAGGGCCTAAAATGACCCTTTGCATCAGGTAAATTTGTAGTTGTTTTAGACAAGCTACAACCTTAACTTAGCTAGCTCATTAAGCTACTATAAATTAATTTTTTGGAGCTGAATATTGTTCATTGTATTGTTCATTACTGATTTTATATTTAGTCATGTGGCTATACTACATTTGGGCAAGGTGTGACTTATCATGTGCACCTGTTTGCAATACACGTGGTGGTACAGTGCTTAACAAATTCATTAGATCAACACCCAGTGTAAAGTTTATGCCACAGCTGCCCTAAATTAACAGTATTGGTAATTACCAAAATATTTTTTTTATGTTTCTGTAATGGTTAATCCACCAGTATGCGCAAGCTCTTTAATCAAAATGATATTTTTAATGCTAAAATATAATTATTGTTGTTATCTATTTTCAATTTTACAGTTTTAAAAACAAGCAGAAAAAATAGTAAAGCACAATGTTACTTTTTGATTAAGATGCCAAATTACAGTTATTTACTTGCATTCCTGAACAGAAAAAAATGTTTTAGTGGTTTAAATGTTATGCTTAATTAATTTCTGACTTCTCAGAGAAGTCCAGTGCGCCGGCTCAAATTTGGGTATAAAAACGTGAATTCAGTTTGAAATTCGTCACTCCCGTTCAAAATGGTAAAACGTCGAGAACTCACTGAAAACGAAAGATGCTGGATGGTCTTTCTCATTTTTATGACAGGTGGTCTAATAAATTTGTTAAGCACTGTACATGCAGGTACATACAGGGATACGGCCTATACATTATGATGCTTAATAAGCACTTAAGGGTTGTCAGTGACACTAGGGGCAGACTGAGGTTTTTCCCACTGTGTTAAAACTACTGCATAACAGAAGAAGAAAGCACAACAGTTCTCACCATCTTTTGTGCACTCAGTCTTAGCTAGAGATGGTCACTTTACTGTCCACTCAATAAAAGTTGGCCAAAAAAACAAAACACAAGACAAAAAAAGCAGAACCCGTTCCACCCTTAATGTCCTTGGCAACTATTAAAGTTGGGCGTAGCTGGGTCTGAAAAGCTAAGTGCCTTAAACCTGCATGATGGCCACCAGGGACAGTCCCTTTGATTGCAAGAAGACTTCTGGTCCTACAGAGGTCTATGGCCCTGACCTCAGTAAACGCTTTCCTGATTACTTTTTTTGGGCTGAGTCACTCGTTCTGGGTCATATTGAATGCAACATCAAGTCCTGTTTGTAAATGTTGTTCATTCTAAGTGTCAAAAAAAGGACTATCCAGGGTATGCTCATTGGGTAATGACTTCTGATTAACAAGTTTTTAGACAATGAGACAAAGAGAATTAATTCACCCAGTTACAATTAAGGTCAGTTCATACTGGAAATGGTTTTAACGCTCTTATTTCAATTCAAACTATTTAAATATTAATGGTTTTCTGTCTCTCTGTGTTGGCCCTGTTATTGACTGGTGACCTGTACAGGGTGTACCCTGCCTCTTGCCTTATGACAGCTGGGATGGATGGATGGATGGATGGATGGATAGATGGATGCTTTAAATAGGATTTTCATTGACAACAGCAACAACAACACTTCCACCCCTTTAGCAACTGAACACTTTCATGCTCCAGGACTGGATCATGGAAAAACGATGAGGTTTTAATTCATCCAGTCCAGACAGGGTCTCTCACACATCATTATTTATATCCTAGCTAGTACTCAACTTAATGTTTATTATATTACCTCTGAGCAACACCATTACACTCTGATGTGGCCATAGAGTGAGAGAAGCTTCTTTTGTGGCTGGATTTACGAGGCAGTTAATAGCTGAGAAGATCACATAAGGATTACGGTATTATAATTATCAGTTAACAATTTCTAAATTGAGCTCAGTGGGCATTTCCTTCTCAGCTTCTTTGGCTGAAAGTGTTTCCTTACAAAAACTATATTTTCAAGCTGCTTCCCGAAGTACTTTTAAGAAGGCTTTGCTAACCAAGAGACTATTTGAAAACCCTTGGAGCAGCAGCTGCACATCGGCAGAAATGCACATACATTTATTTCAAATCCAGTGTCCTAAGATCCTTCAAGTGGAGCTAAACAGGTACTTTTACAAGAGGGAGAGGAATTACTGGTCTGAGGATAGAATATGTTTCCAATTTAGCAGGAAAAGGAAGATGTTGAACAAAATGTAATGAGGGAGAGATCTGGAGTTGGAGATTTGTTGGGGGGGTGGAATAACAGTGAGGCAGAGAAGTTGAGAAGACTGCAGTTTCCTTGTGTAGCTGTAAGTTGACAGGTAAATTAGCATGTGCAGCTAATGGGGCAAAAAGCAGCCAAGGCCTTGTGGACACCCTTTCACTCTGACAAACAGGCAGCTTGTTGACCCAACCGTTGCCTCTGTCACTCCATTTCTCAGATTTAGCATTTTAACACACTAAGAAACATACTCCCACTGACAAACTTACTGATATACTAGCAACACGTACAGCACCACATGCACACACTAAGCAGCCATGCGTGGGTACAGAGTAGGACAACTTAATCTAATAGGATTCAGAATGAATCGGAGATGAATCGTGAAATGTTCAAAAAGATGTTGGCCTATTCATTGATCTTCTATCAAGCATTTTTAGCAGGAGTGAGAAGCAGTGAAAAATCACGGATCACAGCATGCATCTTGAACAGAGCATGTGGAGTTGTTTACAATCTGCTCATCAAGGCGAGGGGTAAATCTCACTCGTGCAGTTGACTTTTTTTGGTCCACCTTCCTGCACATAGCAGAAATCAATAGCCAGATTGCTCATTCTCTGAATTTCTCTGTCATTTGCTTTTATTCCAATCATTTTGTTGTGTAGACCCTTGATGCCATGTTTTAGTCATAAATCAAGATCCTTGGGGGGGGGAGTGTGTGTTTATGTGTGTGTGTGTGTGTGTGTGTGTGTGCGCATAATTTTTTGTTGAGTTGTGTAAGAGAGACCACAGCTGGGTATTACCATATATCAGTGTGAATGTCGTCTCATAGCGGGTGTCTGAATGTTTCATCTAATCATTAAATGCTGACAGGCTTCACAGAGTAGCTCCACTGATCCCTGTTAGAGGAATACAGGGCCTGACTTCATTAGAACTGTTAGTACTAAGCTGCTTTACCCTCCCTTACGCCTGGCTTAACCTGCGTAGTGATAAATGTTGAGAGGGCAAGGAAAGATAGGCAGAGGGAAAGATCGGTAAAACAAAAGCAAAGCAGGGACAGAGGCATTTAAAGAGAGAGGGAAAGATGCCATAGTAAGGTACAGAGGATGAGGTAGTGAGAAATGGGAGGGGAATGGGAGGGCACAGAGCGTGTGAAACTGGAGTTTTCAGAGGCAGGGGAGAGGATAAAGCTCAAAGTGGTGTTTGAACTGAGAGGGATTCACAAATGCAAAAATGAGCAAAACAATCAATGAACTTGTGTTGCAATTAATCAATTACTGTGCTGGCACATTGACAGCCAAAGTGCTTAACTCAGATTTCGACGTGAGGCTTCTACGAGTTGAAAAATTACCACTGACCTCTGTGCACAAATACTCATCCCCACTTATGGACAAGCTAATTTATGCTTGCACATATGGATCTAAGCACATGAAGATATGCACACACATTCTTGTTCTCAGCATATTTCTCTAGTACATTCATCTGGGTTCTCCTGCCAGCAGAGGTTTTTGGCCAGCTTAAGTACGCCCACAGGCCCCTGAGGGACAGCCCATGACGGATGGCACGGCGTGTGACTCCGATTCGATTCAGCCCATTTGATAAATTTATTGCTGGCATTTTGAAAATGAAATTAGTGGGACGTCTCCTGGAGACTGTTTTTCCAGCACAGGTGCCATAAATATACTTCGTTTTGGCAGCAGAGAGGGAGGAGGAGTGTAAGGGGGTGGAGAAGTGTTGGATAAAGGATGTCACAGCAGGGGGCAGATAGCAGAGATGTTCCACAGAAGCAGAAAACTAAAGAATAAGGTCAACTTATAATAAGCTCCTTTATTAATCATGGTATTTGTATGGAACAACATTAAAGGTTATTCAAACCTAGGTTGAATCCTAACTGGACCTAGCTATTGTGTGCTGCCCTTCAGTCTAACACATGTAATATACTGTAGCATCATAGTCTGTGCTGAATATTAATACACTGAAACTGCGGGACAAAGGTTCTGCTTTTTTCATCTTTTATGCTGATGCACACACACACACATACTTACACGCCAGTCTTTTAAGAGGTGTGCACACAAAGCCATGGTATATGAACATTATCTTTGCCTCAAGGCCACAAGGCTGCTCAGTACCGATGACACTGTCAAAGCAGCATAGCCATCTATAACTCACAGTATATTAACGAATACAGCCGGGTATTTCTCTCCATGGCACTCTCAGTGTGTGCGACTGAAAGACAGTAAATGTTTTTGTTGATGCTTCTGACTAAACAGATTTGAACTGGACATACAAAATGTGCAAGAAAGACATACAAACACAGTCAGATGCAGACACGGACACACACAGGCTAACAAAAGTGAGTATTCATTCATTGTCAGGGTTACGCAAGCTTATTTATCTCCCCCTCATTCAGAAATGTATGCGAGTGCAGCTGTGGAGGGATGATGTACACCTCGCGAGCCTCTGCACCCCTTCAACATTCATCAGACAGCGAGGCTCGGGCAGCCTGCATCACTTACCTTTATAGGCCAATCTGACAGCATTGTACACCACATAGTCATCACATACATAGGCTCACAGCAGTGTGTGAGTGAGGGCATACAATGTGTATCCAGTCATGCAGATGAACTGTATCTTTTGCAGCTTCAACAGATCTAAAGCTTTGAAAGGCAAAAACGCCACCGTGTTCCCAAAGAAACCCTCCTGCTGTTTAGGTTTTCACATATACATGCACATTATATTAGATCCAGGTGACAATGAAAATATTTTTATCTGTGTTCTGTTCTGCTGTGGTAAAAGCTTGTACAAAAGAATGCCTAAATTCTTATAAGCACAGCAGGGAATAAAAGAAAGTTTCAACAAAATCAGCAGGGAGTTCTCCTGGCTGATTGTCTGCTCGTTCTTCGCAATCACGAAGCGTGACACACCCTCTGCCATTACTATATCATCTCTAGGAAGAGTATAGGGCTGGGACTGCCTGGTGCATACACCTGCCACTCAGAACAAGACCCCTGGAGCTGTTTAGACAATTTGACTGCCTGGCCCCATCATCTTACAAAATCAAAACAGCCTACAGGTACTTTCCTACAACATTGCACTAAACTCCCCGTCTGTCCCTGAAGAGCCACTATGCAAAGCAGTCACCTCCTCCAACCTCCCATTAACATACACATGAAAGTGTGGAGGAGTCTAAACAGAACTGTGATTAGTCTGAACATGAGACCTACAGAAAGCAGTACATCAAAACAGACTGTGGGTTGTCTATCTTTGCAGAATAGAAGGATTATTTAGTCTGGGTGTCAGTGGGTGTGAGTGATTGACTTTGTAATCAAAAAGATTGTTTTGTAACAAAAACAATGAGTGATTCAATTTCAAATCAACATCAACAAAACCGTGAAATGTTTTTTCATCTCAAAAATTTTGAACACACCGAGTAACACAGGCACATACCACCCATCTGAAAATATGTGGTAATCTACACGTGACTTATTACATGCTGTCTTACCTTTTTGTGATGAGACGGTAGTATCTGTAGATAAAAAGAGGAGAAGCACAAAGAAGTATGTTAGGAGATGAGTTACAGATATAAAATGCAGCCACATAAATGATAGCCACAGTTGGCCATTTGCTGAGGAGGAAAAAAAACACAAAGAGACACCAGGTGTAAGACAAAAAGGCATCTGAGCAAACACATTGAAGAGAGGCCCTCGATTACAAAGATGCGAGTCTCTTGGCCCTGGAAACCCTTGATCTCTTACATAATTTACCTTGAGTGTGCTTTCTAATACGCAAAAACAACTCAATTGAAGTAGAATAAGACAGACTATATCAACCTTTCAGTAAAGCATTTTAGTTTCTTATGCAGAGGCCACTGGAGACATTCCTAGCCCACAGGGGGAAGATCAAACCATCAACTGCTTGGAGGGAAGGATATACTGCAACATGTTTTTCTATATAAGACAGAACACTTACAAAAAGTCTGAAGGAAAGAATCACAGTAAATTTAGCTTATTGTTCTCATAAAATATTCAACAGGATAGTGTTTGCAAGTTCCCAAGGTTTCATTTTAATTTAATAGACTTGTCAAACTTGCAGGAGTACAAGCATAGGCAAAAAATAAAGAAAGCTTTTTTTTTTCTTTATAACTTTTTACTTTGAGCAGTTCAAATTCTTTCCTCTACTGGCCATGTGCCCAAAAAGCCCAAATGGCCACAGACATGGGAGGGGAATAATTGAATCCAGAAGGATTTGTGGTGTGCTGGGCTGAGGAAGCGATAATCCAAAACTCTGCCTAATTGCCAGAGTAAAGATGGCGTCCATTGTGAAGGTGGCGTCGGTGTTTATCAAGGCAGTGTGCCGTGGGATTGGACTGAGCATTAGGGCTTTACACACTTTTGTTTTGCGAGGTGTTACAGTGGATTTGAGCAAATATTGGCCCTCTGGTTATTACATGGTCTGATTGTCTGCTATGCAACTGTCCATAAGCTCTGCACTTCTACCCTAATCTAAGAGGAGGCTTCAAATAATTAGCCAGTGAAGCACTCTCACAGCCCAGCGCAGTCAACCTTATCACTAAAAGAAAAATCCTCGGTCCATTTCCTTTTCAGCCCAAAGGCTTACAAACCCTCAGTACTGTTAAAACCTCCGGGGCAGTGGAAGAGCTGATAAAATAATGCCCAACATGTCACAACCACTGGCTCATACTACTTTTTGTCATTTATTATGTCAAAGAAAGACTGCTGTATGTCAAACAGTAATTCTCTGGTAAGTGCTTGTAGTAAAAGCAAACATTACAATTATTTTTAAAGAAAGACAAACAAAAAAGAAAGGGTCCAAGCAAGGCTTTTACTATCTGTTTTGGGATATACCTAAGACAATTAAAATAACATGTTCTTACAGTTACCGCCTTAGCCACCACCATCAATGCGGTTTGATTACTGTTACTAATTTCAGGAGACCTTTTAATTTTACAGATTATACTTCCTTTAAATGACAAATGAGAAGCCTAAAATGACAGTTGACGCAAGATGTCCCTAAAAATGAGTGCTGTGTTTTTTAATGCAAAGACTTTAAATTAGAGTGGTATGCCAGCAATTCTTTCTCATAGAGATGGAAGTGAAGAAAAAAAGAGACACATTTGCCTACTTTGTTTCAGCTAATGTCCTAGAGTGGAGGGAAATGACTGAAGAGCGAGCCCATGAACTGCAACTTAAAAAAAAAAAACTCAAACAAAACAAAATAGAACAGAGCCATAAAGTGTGTGTGTGAGTGTGTGTGTGTGTGTGCTTATTTAGAGATCTTTGTGAGGACAAAAACTCACATAAAACTATAGTTGTGAGGACCAACCGTGATTTGTGAGGACAAAATGCTGGTCCTCATGAATTTGAAAGCATTTTTGTTTGTTAGGTTTAGGGTAAGGGTTAGGCATTCATTTCTGATGGTTAGGGTTAGGGTAACGGGCTAGGGAAAGAATTATGTCAATGGAGTTCCCCACTAAGATGTCAAAACGAGTGTGTGTGTGTGTGTGTGTGTGTGTGTGTGTGTGTGTGTGTGTGTGTATGTATACAGAATAGACCATCATGACAGTCTTGACCAATGTCCAAATGTTCATTACAGTCTAGGCCACAATCAGTGAATTTACACATTGTTTATGTATGAGAACCTAAATCAAAACTGTTGTGTCAAACTATTGAAAAACCCATAGGATTTCTAAGTGTAGTTGAGGTTAAGATTAAAAGGTCAGCAGAAAACTGCTGTTGTAGAAATCATTTTAGTAGCAGTCTATTATACTCCACTGTATCAGTTTGACTTTTGTGTTGCCTTTTCTCAGCAATTCACGGTACAGTGGAGAGACAGTTTATAACTGACTAAATGAAGCTTTGAGAAAAAGAGCTGGCAACAAAGAAAAAAAAAAACAGACAGCACAACTTAACAGAGATTTATTTTTGATATAACAAGATATAATTTGACATTAATTAATTGTCACTGCAAATAGTTACCTGCAGTAAACAGCATTGTGCTACACTGTGTGTCACTTTCCCTCTGTTAACACTGATATCATACACTGGCAAAGAAATCTGAAGGAAATGTAGTAACATGCTCTCTTAACATTGTTTGAATAATGATAAATAATAAACACACACCAGATTGGTTATAATAAATCATTAAAAGAAAGCACTTCTTCCCTCTCTAGAACTTGCTGGGTTGAAGCAGAGACAGCATGCTGATTGATGTCAGTACACATAAATAACTCCGCTGTTCAGGGAGGCAAAGAAAACCTCTGTCATTGATTACTGCATTTCTTCCCGGCTATCAGTGGCTTATATGGATTTGGAGACTAATTTGCAGTGAATATGTGAATAGCGTTTTATGTGCCAATGCACACATAGCAGTACTCCTGTGGGTTTGAGTATTATGCAAAAAAGGGAATATGTCAATACAGATTTTCCACAAGTATGTAGTTGATCACGGTAACGTTAAGGGTGCCTAAATGCATGCCTGATGACACTAAAAGATAAATTTTGAAAAAATAAATGTGCCAAATAAGAAAATAAACATCTCCCAGCTGTTTTTCCTCTAACTTCATTAAAATTAGCTTCTTACAGTCAAAGAGGTCAAAAGAGACAAGTAGATAAAAAGAAAGATGGAAAGGCAGATTGATGCTAAGTTAATTCATTACATATTTAGATAAATATGCACACTCTTATAATTAGACTTAAATGTAATATGATTTCTCTCATTTTAAAGGAGGACGACTTAAAAAGCAAACACAGACTAGACTGCATTTTAAAGATTCTAATAGTTAATCAAACATGGTTACAAACATTATGTAAATGTTTGTAATATTCATTACCCATTAAAATAAAGTCTCTCTGCCCAAAGACTACTTCTTGATCCAATAAATAGAAAGACAGTTAAAAGAAAGGAAGTAAAATTATGCAAATGACAGTATACTCTTCCTGATACACAGAATTAGTGAATTCTCCAAGTAACACCATCTGCAATAGCACAAAAAAAAAAAAATAAACAAACACTTACATAAATACAAATACAATGCTTTTATGTACTATTGTAAACAGAATACAACCAGCTGGCAACCGGGTGAGTAGAGTCCCCCATTATAAAGAGATGCATTGCAGATGAGTTGCATCTGACTCCGATGGATTATGTATGTGTGCACTCTGTCTGCTTTTATAAATTAAATGGCAATTATTTGCAAACCTTTGCCAATCTGTCTGAGAATGACTGCAGTCATTCCAAGTCAGATCGCGATTGTTTGGAGACAGGTTGCCTCCCACCAGACGACCTCTGCATTTGCCTTGCGATGGAATGTGGCTGCACAGAAGTTGAGGGTTTTGCAGGCTCAACCTCTGGGCGACCAGTTGGTCACTGTAACTACTTGCAATCAGTTTCCAACAGCAAAAAAAATTCAATCTAATCACCGGACAACCACCAATTTTACCTAGTTGCAAGGAGGTTGCCGAACCAGTACCAGTAAATTTGCTCCTCCATTACTTTACCAACTTAGCCAATGAAAAATGAGCATCCATTTACCATTTATCCCAGAAGTTGTTAATCAGTGCAATACATGGTAATCAAGAAAATCTGACCACAATTAGAAAAATCTAAAAAAGCTGCCGAAGTGTCACCACAGCCATGCTTCAGCAGGAACAAAAACTGACGAAGGAGTGGTACCACTGACTACATGAAAGAATCATTACAGCTATTACAACATCATTCCATGTCACTGTACAGCATTCTGCAGACCCATGCACTTTATGTAGAAAAAAAGACGATCAAATTGGATCTGCTCTTTTATGCTTTAAAACTTTTAGATGACTAATAACACAAAAGTTGCCAAACTGTGCAAAATGTGTCGTGCTGTAAAAGTTAACACTTTGTACCATAGATGATAGTCAGCGTCTGTTTTCTGTCAGCACCTTTTTACGTAGTTTGGCATATTTTGTACCATCTGTCACATGTGAGCATCAAAATATAGAACTTTATTTGCAAGGTAAGCTTTTATTTGATTGAGAATGTTTCTCTCTTTGTGACCAATGAGCTTGTTCTTTCTATCCTTACTGCCTGTCTAAATGATGAAATAGCATACCTGCATAATACTAGATTGAAGTCATAAACACTGTGTGATGGATTTAATAATGATCACCACCAGTGATGAGTGTAGCTTCAAAATCTCTGGGCTGAACTGTGTACATGTTTGGGATTATCCCTGCCTTACTGTGCATGTCTTTTGTCATATGCATTTTCAACCTTACATTCACAAACACTTCCTCAGCGTGACCCTTGACTAACAGCAAGTATAGCTGTATAATCTTGGCACACAAATGCAGTATATCAACTGTTCTAAACTAAAATCTTTCACAATCTCTGTTTGGGAATTAAGGGAAAACAAGTTTATTTTCTGACTGCTGACTGACTGACTTCAGAGATTCTCAGATGCTGCTGGGTCATTAAACTCAGCACACAAACAATATGAATATCAACAGAGAACAGAAACATTATATAATTAGCATTAAAATCACACTAAAAGCAGTTTTAGAGACATCATTAGTTAAAACCAACCAACAGGAGGTCACTGCCAACTTGTAATACTTATGGTCCATTAAGCCAGGCTCCAATACGATATATGCATGTTCAGTGTATGTGAATGTGGAAATTAAGGAATTGCAATCTCTTCTTTTACATACACTACAGCTCCATAAATGACTGAATTACATTATCTGTTATTGACCTCTTAAAGTTGTGGCCTACCAACAGGCCAATGTGGAAATGATTTTAATTACAAACAGTGATGCTAGTCATTTTTGACCTGGATGTTAATGATTCTAGGGAGGCTGAGTGATCATATAGCTCATGTTAGGTGCACTCAATTGAACCAAAATGAAAAACAAATCAAACCTTTGCAATCATATGAGGTGTGATCCAGAACTTCTGGGAACTGGGCCACAAAAATCAAAGACCTTCCTTGATGAAAAATGTTTGAGGTTATCTTCTAATGCACCTCTGGTCACTCAGAGCGTGGGTGTGATTTACAGATCACTCCACAGACATCCCATTTTGTCCCCTTTCACTTGTGCCTCTGTGACTGTAATTCTTCCAGTGTGTCAAAATGATGATTCTTGAACGTGATTTTTCATTTTGGGAATTGGACAAAGTCACAGGGAGGAAAATCTGGCAGATGCGGCAGGTGGTGACTGATGATTATATTTGTGTGGCCCAAAAACACCTGTTTTCAATGAACTGTTCTCTGGTACATGATAGCACACTCGCATGGAGCACAGTTGAGGTAGTTTCCACCTATTGTTCTCACTCTGTCACTTCAGGACTCTACAGCAGTACTCCACATTGATAGTCTCACCCCAGGGGATGAATTCAGGGTGCACAACTCAGTGATTATCAAAAACTAAAAACAAAACTACAAACACGCTCATGTTGGTACTCCTCATCACAGAGCACAAGCAATCTCAAAAATGGCAGCAGCTTTGAAAGGGGTCCAAATGTGAATTAGAAGATGACCTTGAAGGGAAAATTGGCCACATTTAATCAAATCAGGTAAGGTTTGTGATTTTTATGGGCTGGTTCCCAGAATTCTTTTGATTACATCTAGAGTATGTATAGATGTAGAGATAAGGTTATTACATTAAACATCCTTATCAAGACATTGTTGAAAGCCATTTTAGTACCAACTTCCTGTCTTGAGGAAACTGCATCTTTTATGCCTACAGTGGTTGGTGAAAAACAGAAACAGCCAGCACCACTGTTATTCTTCCCATGACAACAGGTGATTGGAGAAAAAGGGAAGATGTCACCTATGTCTGAAAGCTCCAAATTACAGTCTAGATGAAAAGTCACTGGCACTCAAGTATAAAGGCAGCTTGTCACTGCCATTAATCATTACATTCAAACTTTTGATTGATGAAAGAAGGACTTAACCTTAAAGTCTGTGAGATTTAAAGGTGTGCACCAGTCAACACAATTACAGATTATAATTCCATCTTCTCTGAGTTTCATCTTACATTCAAAAATGTAAACCACAGGCAACTGCACTTTTTTCTAATTAATAGTTTGCTATTTGCAATACATAATGTTATTCAGACATAAAACTATACAGCACATGCCTGAGGATTTGCATAATGTTTTCTACCTCTGGGGTGTAAAACGCTTACATACCATGTCTCATTTAACTTATGCTTTAAAAGTGCATGCTTTTTTACAGAGAAGAACACAAGGAGACAATCCTAGGTTTTAATTAGCTGAGTGCAGCGCATGCTCATCTGCTACACACTGCACAGGGAGAGCAGGGAGTGCTGCCTTCTTGCTCATTATGTACTAATGAGTTGTCTATTAATGAAAATGGAAAGCATTTATTTTGTGAGCACAAAGGGTTCAGCTGGATTAATTACTGCACTACAGCAACAAAATGAAAACAGAAAGTGCAGCATCACTCTTGTGTGGCACATTACCCATTAACCAACTGTTATCAAGGCCTGGCGAATGTTGCTGCATGGCACACAGTAGGAACAGAAACTGCTCACACAGGTCATTAAAACTTCATGTGAACTGCACTCTTGACACATTCTATATACTTTCTTTGATGCTTAAAAGCTTTTTCTCATATGAATCCATGTTATATTGGCATTTATAAAACATCCTGTCAGTATAATATGGACAGTTTGCTTGAGCACTATGGCAGCATTTCACCACTAGGCTTCAAATTGACAAAAGCCTGTATTT
>VUQI01059987.1:30968-43328 GCA_015106735.1 Paratilapia polleni | reverse complement strand
TTAGACAATTTTTATACCACACTGTTTTATTTGATTGTTGCTTGGGTTTTTTTTCTTGCTTTGTAATGTTAAAAAGGGCTTTATCATTATTAATGGATAGGAGACTAAATTTGTCAGTGCATCCCTCTGAAAACCTCAAAACTGAGTGATAATATCACTTTTTTAAACAAATGTACAGTTAATTAAATGACCAAACTTTAACTGCTGAACAGAGTCGTGCCCCCAAACACTAAAGTGATGGATATACATAAAAAAAATCCTCCCTAAAATGTATACCCCTCCTCAAATAAACCTCAGAACTTTCTCAGCTCCCTTTCTCTCTTTTGAAACTTCTCTTCTGAGCAGTGAAACTCTCGTGTCAGCCTTTTTCTCCAAAGCTATCACCATAAATCCATGACTTTGATGACAAATGACAGGGGATCGGCTGCAAAGCTGTGACGACTGGCAGGGGCAACAATTTCACCTTTGGCGCTCTCTGTTGCATTACATCTTTCTGAGCATACACACGGACACCCATTCAAAAATACAAATGTGACGTGTGTTGCAGATAGCAGAGGCAGCGTCATTATGGCTGCTAGCAGAGGATGAGAGCAGGTCAAGACTGCTTTGCTGCTCTTTTAACCTCCACCAATTGATTCCTTTGTCCCGGCTCTGCTCTTCCCCTGCCTGGAGGCTGCAGAGAAAAATGGCTGTCATTCATTCACTTGTTGGGTCCTCTTTGAGGTTTTTGTTCTTTGCTTTCTATCTTTCACCCTCTAAAATTTTCATGGTCTTTCCTTCCATCTTTCTTATGCTCTATTGTCCCTTTTTCTCCTCAATATTCTTTGTCTATCGTCTCTATTCTGGTCAGTTATCTCTAAAGCTCCATCTTGGGGGAAATCTGCTTAGCAGCTTTGAGCATACTTGCTTTCCAATTAAATCAAGATGTATTTGCCTTTCAAAAGCCTCTCTTTCCTCACTCTTTCTCCCATCGGAATAATTGATGGAGGTCTCTGGCCTCATGATGAATGGCTTCCAAGCCCGGAGATGAATAGGAAGATGAATGATTTCAACCCTGCGAGGGCTGGAGAGGGCTGGAACAAGGAGTGCTGACATTGTGACAAATACACTGACCACAGCAACCAAACCTGGCCGAATCAGCAAGGGACGAAGGGGTGGCGCTCATCTCAGCTCAACAGACGTTCCTCTCGCTTACACCGCCTCTGCACGTCTGTCTAACCGATGGACAATTACCTGAGCCTCGCAATTAACTGAAGGCGCAGCGATAATG
Source organism: Paratilapia polleni (assembly GCA_015106735.1). NCBI lineage: Eukaryota > Metazoa > Chordata > Actinopteri > Cichliformes > Cichlidae > Paratilapia > Paratilapia polleni. The sequence continues at coordinate 42,058 of VUQI01059987.1, read as the reverse complement.
CTGATGGCCTGCCAGGAGACGAGTGGAAGTGGCGTCGAGCCAGCGAGCTGGGGCTGGAGAGCTTTGCATTGGACGCTTGTGTTTGTGCACTCAATGGAATCGTGGAGGCCAAGTGAACAGGTGCAGTAAGGTGAGAAGATGCCCCAGGTGACTTCATGTGGATGGTGCCACCGCAGCCGCAGCCAAGATTTCTAAACTGAAACAAGTTTTCCCTCTGCCTTTCACACAACTTGCTGTCATACAGCTGAGAGGTAGCAAATGTTTATAGGAAAGAATTCAATGAGCGTATGACAGGCCATCTGTTTTAAAGGGCCAGTAAGTAAGACTGCTACTGGCCCGTAGAACATAATGACCATAATATATCCACGTAGGGGGTGACAACATTGTTGATCAGTACCAATAACTGAATGATTATGTTGCCAGCTGGTGAGCTGCTGGCTTTCCAAAACTTCTGTCCTGAACTGTTTTGAAAACTTTCCCGTGGTCACAAATAAGTTCAGCCTCATTGAATTTTTCCTGGTCCTCTTACGGTGCATTTCCCAAGATTCATGGTCACTTTTTCAACACTGTGTGAGATTTTCATTTTCTATACTACCTATATGACACTATTGAAATTCCTACTTCTTGCTAATTAAAGGCAGCAGAGACACACACAAAGTCTTTTCCATCTCCCTTTGCTATGCTCAAACTGGTGTACTGAAAGTAAAGAGCTGATTCAGCTTATACTCCTGTTAGTAAAGTAAGAAAAATGGAAAATAAAAGCTGTGGAAACAGTTTGTGAAGCACTGACATTTAAAAACCTAATTTTCTGGCTATCAGGGGCAGCGGAGATATCGTCAACACAACATCTTTTATTACACTGAAAGTTTCTAAAGAAAGTTTTTTAGCAAGCAGTTGTCTCTTAACCCATCCAGCTGCAGAGGCCTGCCTGATGTATTGTACATGTGTATATAGCCAAAGCTAATTTCCAGTACTAGTTACTTGTTGGGCATCAATACATGTAAGTGTTTGAAAACAATTTTGTGTAATAGTAAAAGCCCTGCGGCAGACTGGCGACCTGTCCAGGGTTGGATGGATGGATGGATGGTAAAAGCAAGTACCTAAAGCAACAAAAACAAAACACAGCAGGTCACAACAACATTTGTATAAGTTCATATACACGACTAGTAGTTATAATTGCTCCAGAAAGGCGTGCCTTTAACTGAGTATACAGTTATAAAAGAATTAGAAATTGGTGGCACGAGATGATTAAGACACTTAAATGTGTCAGATTGAAGTAATCATTAAAATTATCCAAACTGAGCAAATTCTATATTTAAAAAATATATGTATTACAATGCTGAAATCCCCACAGTAACTTGGCCAGAACTTTCATAGTCATATAAAGTGGTTTAATAACAGAGGCTGATGCCTGAGTCCAAGAGGTTATACAGTATGAAATAGAAAAATCATAATGCACCTAAATGATAGAGAATTATGAAAGAGGGAGCAGTGTCCAATTTGCCTTAAGTTTGGGGATTGGCTCTAACAGTTCTACTTAACTTCAGAACTGTTTGGTGTTACCAATGATACCCATCGAGTTTAGATCAATTTTGAGACACATCAACAAAGAACAAAGCTGATTTTCAAGTTGCTAAATACTCCACTATCTTCTCCAGCCTGTCGTTCCTGGTGTGTCATTAGGTGCTTAGCATGTACAGTGGGTTTTTGGCCTTACAATGCAAGTGTCATCTCAAAAATCTAATGAGAGATGAGCTAAGGCATTAAAATGCTCCCAAGTGCTGATAGAATCTCTAGATATAATAATTCTTTTGGTTTAAGTTAGCAAGCTTACACACGCACACATAATCATTTCATCCATTTTTGATTTTAATTTGGATTATACCAGATTAACAAAACATTAACATCAGTTCTGTAAAGATTTCTAATGATGAAATTACATAAAATGGAACTAAAAAAATAAAATAACGAAACAAAAGCATCTTCATACTAAAAACGATAAAAGCACTTAAAGAAAATGACGTGCAGGTGGTTAATGTTGTGAATGATTTCATTTTAACACAAATCTTGATCTTTTCATAAACCTATCCAAGTAATGTTGGATTGATATGGAACACCAACCCCTGTCTCCTGGGTAACAGGCTTAATCCACCACTACACCCAGCTCCTATTTTTGTGGGTTTGTTCTACAGTCTGCAAAGAAAATGAAACTTGACAAGTGATATTAAAACAGTCCAACAGAAATAAATAAAGAACCAAAATGATCTTTATTGTTAAATTAGTATGTAACTTTTTGTGTGTTGGTTTTTGTTTTTCATTCTGGTATGGATTTAACTAATGTTTTGCTGTATTAAGGAACAAACTGTTATTATATTTGTGTTACTAAAACCATAAATTTGTGCAAACGGTGCGGTTACAGTTAATATGCCAGCCCACTGTGAATCATACTAGGCACGCACACATGTGAGCCTTACCAAAGTGAGTACAAATTATCAGTATAAGTCAGCTATTGCAGAGATCTAAAAATAAGCATTTCATAAACAAGGTTTTAAGGCAACATAAGGCAAGTTTCAGGAACACCCAGGACAGATTTTTGCTGCCTGACTTGCTGGCACATCAGTCATAAACACAAAGTTATGTAACGTGGCAAATGGAAGTGCTTAAAAAAATAATCACAATGTGTCGACCAGAAAAAGAAAAAAAAAGTGCTGTTGCTGCAAAGATTATGAGATCCCTCAACAGCGAATGAAACACACTCACTAACATGACAAGTGCAGTGATATGTATCCCAGGACTACTGACTATTACACTGAACTGCTCATTATTATAAAATGCTTTTTGTTCAAGCAAAAATAAGTATATGGCAAATATGAACTCTTCTATGTAACACATTTGTTCTGCCTGAAGCTCCACAGAGTGCATTTATGGACCATGAGTGATTGCTTGTCAGCTTTCATGAGACATTTATGTGATACTTGCATCACTTGTGACAAGGCGATGGAAGAGTGTGTCAGTTTATTTAGAAACATTTTAAATATAAAAGAGCTTGAGGGTTATGCCTTCTTTCCTTATGACATCCAACACAGCAGCTACAGCAGTGTTTTGAAGAAGCTGTCAGACCCCGAATCCTTTATTTACTTGTTAAAGTTCGATAGTCATATTGGATCCATTCGTTAGGTAGAGGTAATGTTGCCAAAAAAATATTTGAACTACAGCACTGTTCACGAAAAGTGACATTGAATCTGAGCATTAAACTTTATTTAGTTATTTACACCGGGTTGGACTCCCTTTTGCCTTGAATTCTTCATGGCATAGATTTAACAAGGTGCTGGAAACATTCCTCAGAGATTTTGGCCCATACTGAACTGACAGCATCATACAGTTGCTGCAGATTTGTCAGCTGCAAATCCATGATGCAACTCTCCAGTTCCACCACATCCTAAATGTTGTCTATTGTAGTGGTATTTGTTGACTGTGGAGATCACAGGATGGGCATGGTCAGCAACAATACTCAGATAGGCTATGGTGTTTAAACAATGCTCAGTTGGTACTAAAGGTGCCCAAAGAGTGCTGAAAAAATAATCCCCCACATCATTACGCCACCACCACCAGCCTGAACTGTTGATACAAGGCAGGATCCATGCTTTCATGTTGTTTGCATCAAAATTCTGACCCTACCATCTGAATATCACAGGAGAAAGAGACTCATTAGCCCAGGCAACATTTTTTCAATCTTCTATTGTCCCATTTTGGTGAGTCAGTACTAATTGTAGCTTCAGTTTCCTGTTCTTAGCTGACAGGAGTGGCATCCAGTGTGGTCTTCTGCTGCTGCAGCCCATCTGCTTCAAGGGTTGAAGAACTGTGTGTTCAGAGATGCTCTTCTGCGTACCATGGTTGTAATGATGGTTATGTGAGTGATAGCTGCCTTCCCATCAGCTCAAAACAGTCTAGCCTCTGACCTCAACAAGGCCAGAGAACTGCTGCTCACTGGATGTTTTCTCTTTTTCAGACCATTCTCTGTAAACCCTAGAGATGGTTGTGTGGGAAAATCCCAGCAGATCAGCAGTTTCTGAAACACTCAGACCAGCCAGTCTGCCTAAATGCTTTGAGTTGCTGCCATGTGACTGGCTGACTGGTGTACCTAACAAAGTGGTCAGTGAGCACAATAGGTCCACTTAAGAAGTTCTGGGGAAAAAAAGGAAATTTAGGGTAAACTGACATTCAGGCTTCTTCTTCTTCTTGTTTTTTTTTTTTTTCCACTTTTATTTTTATTAACTGTCCGGGCCTTAATACAAAGAAAATAAGATAAAGATAATGCTGTACCAATAGTGCCTTTTCAAGTTTACTATGCGAGTATCTGTGGTAATGTTTTCATGCTGTCATATTAATTAATTAAATGATATGATTTTAAAAATGCTTATTTTTAAATAAAAAGAAATAGAAATAAAAAGCTAAAACGGACATGTTTCATTCATTTTCCCAGCTTTGGGTCTCACAGTGAGATCATTTTTATTCAAAATATATTACATTTTTGGTGAATATCAAGTATTCTGTGCTGTTTGTTTTATAATATATTCACAGTGCCAAGCTGAATGTGGAGTTCAATTACAAAGGAAAAAAAATCCAGGATTAGGAATAATATTCCTCAACAGTATTTGCTTGTTTGTGCAGAGAGACATGGGCAGTTTTATTTATTTATTTATTTATTTTTTATGACGCACACATCAAGACTTCAGCTCTCTGCATGATAGACTTCGACTTCTTTATATGTCCCTTTCTTTGCACCATCACATTGTACTTTCCATGCACCCTCAAGCATCAAGCATCAGCTCACTTCTATCATTGGAGGAGAAAAGAGTGGAAACCATTGTGCCCCAGAGTATACTGTGTGCTTCTAAGGCACCCTGCCGGATGCTTTGAAATGATATCTCAATTCATGATATTACTCTTCAGTAAAGCCCACAGCTGCTGCAGCCAAGGCCCAATACAGAGGTGGTAGAGGAGAAGTGCTGCTACACTGGACTCTGTTCTGGGCCGTGTGCACTGCAAACCCAGGAGCGATATAGGGATAAAAAGGTTTGAGCTGTGCAGGCAGAGGGGAGGCACAAAGGGGAGAGTGAAGGGGGGAACGGGGCTGAGGGACATGACAGTAGGAGATCCATTTAGATTAGACGGTTTTAATATCCTCTGAAGTTTCCAATAAACACCAGTTGGAACCAGTGTTGCACCGTCGTCATTTGATTGTCCATCACCTTTGCACATAGCCTCAGATGATGCAGTTTTGAATTGCTGCCCTGACTGGCCTTGTATCTCTGCCGTTATATCAACAACAAGCGATAAACCCATCCTGCAATCTGCTGCTTTCTACACTGTGAGGCAATTTAGAGGCAGTTACCCAGGTGCCTGGAATAAGCTTAGCCAGCAGGCTGCCTGAATGAAGCATTCCTGGGAAATATGCTGAAACATAATTATTAATTTTACACTGTCTATTGTAGTAAAACATGAAGAAAAGAGTTATTACTTATGCAGACAGCGCAGTGGAGGATATCCCCTTCAGTACATCTGTCTGCTCTTTATAAAAATTTCTGCAAGTTCTACAACTTAAATGCCAGCGCAGAGAAAAAAAAAAGTTATTCTCAGCTTTTGCCAAAACAGAGTGGTCCTTTCACGGTAACGTTTCTGTCAAACTGCTGTTTTTTTTCCTTTTAAATTAGTCAATAAAGCAGTTGTGATTGTGCAGCATGATTTCAAAGATTTAAAACTGTAAAACTAAGCAGGGAAATAAAGAGTGAGGTCAAACTTTGTGGCTAATGAGGCGTCCAGATGGATGATACAAATTTTTGGCCTTCTGGAATCGCTTGATACACAGCAAGCCAAGGGTTTTTTTTTTTTCTTCATGTTTTCTGTATTCGTGGCAGCTGTTTCACACTGGACGGCTGTGTGCTGTTCAAACATGGTGCCATGTGCTGCACTGGTAATGAAGAGAATAGGGCAAGATGGCTTCTGGTACCACTTACTAATGAATCACGACAGTGGTGGTACAACCCACCAAACTCCTGCCTCCCCCCTCACAGTTCTCAAATGAAAAACTATTTTGCTAATGTTCTACCTATCTTTCCTTCACATTCATTACTGACTTGAGTCGTGACCCGAAGATTCTGAGTCTCCCTTGAGAAGCAGCCAGAAACATCTCGGGAGATAGAGACAAGTTTTTTCTACACAGATTGCTTTTTCTTTTGTATGGGTTTTGAAAGCCTATACTGCATGCCAGCTGTCTTAAAAATATATATATTAATTGTAATTAACAAAAAGGAATACAGATGATAAATATGTAAATAATTCTTGTGGATTGTGTTCCTGCATTTAGATGCTTAAAGGGTAACGAGCTGGCCTTTGCTGGCAGCTTGTTTCCTGATAACTAAAAGTACAAATTATGTTTTGCATCAGCAGATATGCAGCATGGGTCAGTAGTCCAAAACAGCATGGTAAATATCTGAATTTAGTCCAAATCATGAGCAGAAATCTAAACCACTCTCCCCTCTTATATTATTCATGAGTTCAGATATGGCTGACAGGACAGTAAGGCAAGCAACCAGTGCTTAAAGGAACAAACACAGTTAGGTCCATAAGTATTTGGACAATGACACAATTTTTATAATTTTGCCTCAGTACACCACCACTGCAGTGAAGGCCTGGCAGAGCACCTCAAGGGAAGAAACACAGCATTTGATAATGTCCACGGGTTCAAGATTTCAGGCAGTCATTGACTGCACATGATTTTCATCCAAGTATTAAAAACAATCCTTACATTTAAAATGATGCTAGTTTGTCCAATTACTTTTAATCCTTTGAAAATGGGGGACTGTGTATAAAATTGGCTGTAATTCTTTAACAGTTAAAGCAACACTTTTATTAAACCCCTTTCATTAAAGCTGAAAGTCTGCACTTCAATCACAACCTGATTGCACAAACTGACTTTTCTATGACTGAAATCTAAGCTAACACAACAAGAAAGTCTTCAGAGTGAACTACGAATCCACCAATCCATTTTCAGTTTTCATCCCGATCCCATGGCTAATATTTATCCAGCACCACCCGAGGGGTAAATTAATAAGCTCTATTACTTTCCTTACTTTGTCTTAAGTGCAATAAACAGCTTCCTAAAAAGGGTTAAAACAAACACAACGAGTGAGAGAGAGTATTGGAGCTTTTCAAATGTGTCAACTCGCCTGACCACAGTTTGTGGTTAAGTCAAAAACTATTGCAGCAAAGTCCAGCCCAGTATATCACAGGAATTATGGACAGTTCTGGAGGACATGATTTACCCCTAATGTCAAAGTTTACTTATCAAAACCACTGTCAACACTGTAGAGACCTTTAAAACTGGCATTCAGTGTTATAGATAAAACACATTTCTAGCCGAGATTTTTTTTCTTTTTTCTTTTTTGATTAATGAAGATTTTCAACAGGCCAGTGATGATAATACTATCTCACAGCTGTGTGCTAACATAGTAAAGTATGAAATATGGTTTCATACCTGTGAGGTATTCTGGGTCAGGCACAGGGTCTGACAGCTCCTCGTGGCACTGAACCTCCGTTGGCACCGACGCCACCACCATGCCATCTGGGAGCTGCTGTTCGATGCCTCGGGCAAAGTTCTTCTGCCTGGTGTAAAGACAGACACGATATAGAGGGCTCCAATTAAGAGATATCAGTGCTGGGTTGCCCGGCACGGGGAGAGCGAAGGAAGGGAGAAAGGGAGAAAGTCAGGATTTAAGGAAACAAGGACTAAGAGTGATGAAAAGGAGGTAAAGGCAGCATATGCTACAGTTGTCATTGTCTCATTTTTTTGGTATTTGGTGAGTTACGCATGTCATCACAGATGCTTTGTTCCAAATTCTGCTCTGCAGACATTTTGACAGATTGGAATAAACAAAGTATTGGTACATACACAGCAGCTCTAATTTAAGAACATGTGCTGCTCCATAATCATTGAAGGCAAATTCATCATTTCTGTCTGTTCCAACCTCAGGCCAGATGGACCATACATTTGCATATATCGTCTGAATAAATGTGCAGTGAGAACATGTACACCTGAAGCACACTTCAAAATAGGCTGACATACACAATCTAAATCCTAAACTGTTAAATTTGCTGATGGCTTTAACTGACCGATTATGATGACTGTATATGAATGCTATATGAAGTCAATACAGTACTGTAGCGTGAATTTCACTAACTTTTGTGTGCTCACTATTAATACTGTATTAAATTGGGGCTGTAAACTTTTGTCGTTGCAGTAATGTTTTCATCCTCGTGAAATATTTTCTTTACCCTGTGTTAATCGAGCACTGTGAACACTAACTAAATCACTTATTACCCTTCTGAAGTTTGATGATGATGATTAAACTACTATTGCCAGAGGGTTTGCAGTTGCATGTGATGAATTATTAACACTATAAAAGCTATAAATAGCCATGGCTGTGTGTAACAGTTATGTGTAAGACTTCCGTGGGTTCGCTGTGGAACCTCCGTGATGAGCCGTGATGTTGTTTGCTGCACTCTTTTATTGACAGGTTTAAATATAGTAAAGAAGGCTTAATATTAAAAGGCACTGACTGAATGTGGAGGTTGACTTGTACAAGTTCACCCAGTTCCACAGCAAAGATTTATACAACTTAAGGTGCGTGCGCATTCTGTGATATGAGCAAAGTTCATTGAATACACACTGTGCAGCATGTTTGATCAAGCTTAAGGCATGTAAATTGACACTTTTATTCCTTTTGCTATTTGTTTTCATTATACATCCTCCTTGGCTCAGTCATGATAACAGCTGGAGGACACATCATACAAACCAGACTTCTGCTGCCAAAACCCAACAACATCTTCTTTGTTTGAATCCCATGTTTTGAATGGTTACGCCCATCTATTCTCAACTCGTATGAGCCGAGACAGGTTTCAGCCCCCACCACGATCCTAAGTTGGATGAATGGAGTGCCGCTGTTGAGCTGATGAATTTGTCATTTCACGCTGCATTCGTGAGACGGTCATCCTACATTTCTGACGGTGTCAGAATTTTGTTGCAGGCGATCTCTGGTTGCAAGACTGTTAACAACAACCAACTATGAACTTTTCCACAAATCTTTCACACTAATCGTCTTTCGTTGGATGTGGCTCAAGACCACACAATGTAAACTCAGCTTGAATCAAGATTATACACACCTTTGATGCTGAACTTGGGCTTTTTCTGAGTGTACACAATTAGAGTACCAAAAGGATGCATGAAACAGCAGTATGCAGCAGCTTAATGACTTGAGTTGAAATGATACTAGTGCAAATAAATTTGAGAAATAACAGCAATATATTTGAATTCTTTCATTATTATCTTATCTTTACCTTAGACCTGCTGTTATTTATTATTTCGCTGATTTGTCACATTTTACAAAATTAGGAAAGCAGTGTTTAACTTTAGCCGAATATTGCTTTACACATAAATGAATTATTCACAGTCTCTTCCACCACAGTGAGGAATGCAAATTAACCCTAGTAGATCTAATCAGATCAGTACTCAGATCAGCAGATACCCAAAGGTATCCCAAGATATCACTATTGTATCGGAAATTGCAAAAGCTGGATCAGTGCATCCTTACCCAGAAAAAGATGAATCACAGAAGTATGGTGGGTAAAATGACAGCTCGAAGATAGACAAGTGTTTTTCATAAATGGCAGATTGTAAGGCAATCCTTTCTGCCAGATCATTAAGGACAAATCAATAAATACTAATAATATTTCAAGAGTGTGGGTGTGTATTGAAGAGACAAATAGTCACATTAAGCACGTCATTTTTCATTATGTTCATTGTTCTGCTGCAGAGTGACTCATATTCAGTCGGAGAGTTGATGTCCTCATTTGTCTGATGCTGCGAGTGACTCTTGGTTGAACTCACTCATTTTGTCCACTCCATTATTCCTTGTCTCAGTGCCAGTTAGGTTCACAACAAGGTTTTGCAGCAGAATGACTTCAATAAATCAGTGGCCTAGGTCAATTAGGTGTCTCGGGTTTGAAGCTGAAAAAACATCTTTATTTTACTCCTGTAGGAATCCACAGTCAGGCTGATCTGGGTTACAAATCAAACAGTCCCTGTGATATGATGCTGATATTACTGGAGAAACCTGTCATCAAACAAAGGTCTTTTATTAATCCAGAAAACATGGATTCATTAGCAGCTAAATGTGTCATTGTGTTCATCAGGTAGTGGCGAAATTTATCTTTCTACTGTTTGGTGCTGGGCAGGTAGTGCACACTGGGTTTACCAGAGCTTGTTGAAAAAGGCTGCCTGTTGCCACAGTAAACAAGTTTAATGAGAGTGCTGACACTGAACCAAAACTGTTAAGCATCAGACATAAAACTAAAACTATGAGCCAGAGGATACTAAAAAGTGAAGTTAAACAAGGGGAAAGAGGTGGATGATCATTAATGTTTTTTACTACAGGTCATACTTTTCATACATTTGATTAAAGCTACTTATAAAATACCAATTAGTGCAAGTTTAAATTATATTATATCGTGGTTTGTGTTCAGACTTTGACCAGATGATTATGCTACTTTCAGCTCCTCCCTTATTCAACAGGGGGTCGCCACAGCACGTAGCTCTGCATGTTTGATTTGACAGATTTTTATATCAGATGCCCTTCCTGATGCAACCCCAAAGGGATTTGTGTCTCCTCCTGGGACTGAACCAGGGAGCCCTCGCTTGTTAGGTGAAAATGTAAACCACTACAGACTACAGAGCCACCCCACCCAAACCACTGTAGATTTAAAACCTAATGTGTCAGTTATAGCACCTCCTGTACTGGTACACTCTGTGTGTCAACCCTTTCTCATCCCCAGGGTGCCAAATAATGTCATTTTGTCAGAGCTGGCAGAGTGTCACACCAAGGCACAAGATGTCCTTTAGCAGCAGTGAGTGACACACCGGGTTATGTTAAAAGAGTCTGTCACTCCCAACTCATCATTTATCAGTGTGCAGGGTTATGAAGTGGTGGAGGTTTTTTTTTTTTTTTTTATTTTTTTATTTTGGGGGAAATAAA
>VUQI01059987.1:14838-30948 GCA_015106735.1 Paratilapia polleni | reverse complement strand
ATTTTAGTTTATTTAGTTTAGCGGAAATCACAATCTTTTCCTAAATCTAACAAAGCGCTTTGACTAAACCTAACCAAGTAGTTTTTAATTCTTAAGTGTGACCAAGTAGTTATTAGTGCCTAATCTCCAGCAGCAACTGAGAGTAAAAGTAAAAAGAAACAACGATCCAGGAGAGCATGAACACTGCTCTCCTGGCTGATAAATCTATAACTAAATCTGCAACTAAGTGTGACCAATATTGCCACGTACAGTGCGTCATGAACCACCACTAAAACACACCTTGTGCAAACACTTCATTATATGACAGCCTGGGAAGAGAACTCACTGTGTGTGTGAGTACCAGTGCAGCAGTTATGACACGATAGATTAAAGCTAAATAAAGAACTTGGTTGATAAACTTGTTTTAAGAACCTGTGCTGGCAAAACTAAACTGATGATGTTCTAAAATGCAAAATAAAAACCACTGAATCTTTCACATATCACTACAGGCCAGGGCTCTTAGGACTTATAATTGATGACGCGCTCTCTTTTACAGCAGACATTCAGCAAGTGGTGAAAAAACTAACAGCGAAACTGGGTTTTTACTTCAGAATTAAGACCTGTCTGTCCTTTGTGTCAGTGCTGGATTTTGGTGAGGTTATTTATATGCACGCGTCTTCACAATGCTTACATACGCTGCATGCTGTCCATCATGGCGCACTGAGGTTTATTACAAACCTTAAAGCTCTTACCCACCATTGTACTTCAGATGGTCTGCTTTGTCATTTCGTAGACAAAATGACTGGCACATTGTTTGTTATAAGGCTGTTTTTGCTCCCATTTTATTTACTGACTTACAGTACATTCATCAGAAAACTGTGTGAAAAGCGTACGTAACTATTGTCTTCCACCCCAAGACTCATTCCTTCTGTCTGTCCCAAAAATTTGGACTGAATTTTGAAAAAGAGCATTCATATTTGCAGCTGCCTCCTCCTGGAATCAGCTGCTAAATAAATTAAAACTTAAGGAGCTGGTCTGAATGAATTTAAGGTGATTTTAGATGACCTGGAGGCAGTTACCTCAGGCTGCAAATGTTTTGCCTGAATATTACTACCCCTGTCTTTTGGCCCAAGACAATCACTTAGGTTGATGTTACATTCACTGTTGTTAAAGTTCATAAATTATTGTTGTTTTTGTACTTTGCTTGTACATTTGGTGTAATTATTTTGTGTATTTCTGTGTGTCACTAGTCTATGCAACTACTGTTGATTGTATTGCTGTCTGTCTTGACCAGGACACTAATGCAAAAGAGATTTTTTAATCTCAAGACTTATATTATCCTGGTTAAATAAAGGTTAAAATAAATAAATAAACCATGATGGATGCTTACAGCTCAAAGTTGAAGGTTTGTTTAAAAGAAGTGACTGGTCAGGCATGTTTTAAACATTGCAGATGATGATAAACTGGAAATACTCCCTTACATAGCAGCACAGAGAGGCTGACCAACATGGCTGGTCTGTGAAAGAAAAAAAAAAAGACATATACCATGCAATGTGAGAAGCAAAACATTTACTGTCAGAGTCCAGACATCTCTGGATGACAGACTCATTTGCTGCTGTTTGCTTGCTCTCAAATTTCAAATTACCACTTCCTGTATACTGAGAACATTTCCTGCTAGTAACCATATCTGACACGACTTATTAAATTAAGCAAATAAGATTGAGAGCATCTCAGTTAGACTAAATGGATGCTCTTCTCAGTTGCAGCCCCTTTTACATCAAGTGTAGATTTATTAAAAAGAAGGGGGTAATAGCATTGCGCCTTTAAAAGATTCATAACAGCAGCCATTTAAAAAACATGAAAGGTCCTCATGGTTCATACTGGTGACAGTTTCCCCATTAACATACACTCTGCATAATGTACCATTTGATGCATGCAGAGATCTGGGCCTAAGTTGTGAAGAAAAAAAATGCACAAATATTTACAGATTACAAACTGCTGCCTTTGGGAAAGTCACAGCATGAGAACAACAGAAGCCACTGGCTGGAGTAGAAACAGCCATGGCTGTGTGGTTCTGTCGAATACCAGCATCCATATAGCATTTTGTTTGCATGGCCGTGGTCACAGCATGAGTGCAACAGTATGTAGTTCAATGCTTAACCTGACAGACACTTCATGCAGTTGTAACCTTTGAAGTGGTGGAATGATAAACAATAGTCACAATATAAACATTATCACTCTTCAGTTAACTGCATATCCAGTACAGTGCAAACATTTTAGGAACTTCTCCTTTTTTCAGCTGCTCCCTTTAGGGGTCGTCACAGTGGTTCATCTGCCTCCATCTCACTCTACCCCTAACATCCTCTTCTGTCGCACCAGCCCTCCGCATGTCCTCCTTCACTACATCCATGAATCCTCTCTGTGGTGCTCCTCTTTTCCTCCTGCCTGGGAGCTCCATTTTTAACATTCTTTGTCCAATATATCCACTGTCCCTCCTCTGCACATGTCCAAACCATCTCAGCCTTGCGTCTCTAACTTTGTCTCCAAACTGCTCAAACTGAGCCTGTCCCTCTGATGGACTCATTTCTAACCCTGTCCATTCTGGTCACTCCCAAAGAGTGCCACCTCCAGCTTGGCCTCTTGTCTTTTTTGTCAGTGCCACTGTCTCCAAATCATACATCACAGGAGGTCTCACTATCATCTTGTAAACCTCCCCTCTCACTCTTGCTGCTATCTTTCTGTCACAGATCACCCCTGACACTCATCTCCACCCGCTCAACCTGGACCTCAGGTATGAAAATCTCTTGTTGATGATCAGCAAAGATTTACACTGGATGCCCTTCCTGACGCAACCCTTCCCCATTTATATGGACTTGGGACCGGCACTAGGACTACAGTGATGTTTAGATTCTTAAGCTAGTGTCATCAAGGAGACATCTGATTGGTGCTGTTACCACGGTGCGCCGGTACAGGGGCCCAGTTCAGTCTTAACAAAGTGTTGTGACTAGCTTGCCTGACAACAACAACAACTGCAAAATTCTAATCAATTTTCAAAAAGGCTGAGTCAAAGGAGATTTGTCCAGCTGCTAACTGTGTTCTTCCCAAAGCCTACCCTGCCTATCTTTTCAGTGGCCAACTCCAAGAATGGGGCAAAAAACTTTGGTTCATGGCAACTTGTTTCTTATTGTAACAGTAGTTAGTTGCTGGATAGTTTTTAAGCTGTAACTATACTTTTCCTGCTAAGGAGATATTAATTTCTAAGTCTAGACACGAGCAATTAGAGCCTTCAACTAAGGATCTGACTCAGACATACACAATCTGTACTTTTACATCACTGAGGAAAAGGGTACTGGCATTTTAAACAAACCTTTGAGTCAAATACAGTAAGTACAGGAGAGTTTAATTACAAGTTATATGCTTTATTCAATGCTTGCAGAAGCAAATCCTGAAATCATAAAAAACTATATTCAGCAACAAGAAAGAGTAGCCCTGCAATCTATGGCATAACAATGTCAGCATTATGGAAAGACAGCCAAATTCACACAAGACTTACTGTATTGTAATATTTCCAAGATGCTTAGAACAACCTATGTGCTAAAGTCACCTGCAAAACTGTGCACAAATCTATCTAGAACTGGTGTTGCTTTAAATGCAAAAGGTGTTCATGCTAAAAAAAAAAAATCCATTTACTCCACTTTATATTTAGTTAATAAGTTAATTAAAAATAATTATGTTTTTATCCTCACTTCCCATGTGGAACAGAAGTAGGAAAAAATATAGGAATTTCCATTTCCCTCTATCAGTAATTGTTTATGTTTCATGTGTAAGTCTTATATGAAGTGCGATCAAAAAGTTACATTAAAAACATTTCCCTTTCAAGGTAGTCTGCTTGTGCACCTCTAAACCACTGCCAGCATTCCTGCCTTATTTGGAAGGCTCCACTCTGACGATTTTTCTCCAGAATTAGAAGGTGAAAGTTTGCCATTTTGAACCAGAGGAGGAGATACAGCAAGCATTACAAATGGACAAATTCAAGTGGTTAGAACACAACGTTTAGGGAGCAATCCAAGCATAGCAGGAGCACTAGAAGCAGTCCAAAGGAGAGACGACCTTGAAAGTGAAAGCAAATTTTAAATCAGGTTGATTATTTGCTCTTTGTGGACAAAGTCACAGAACTTTTTGATCAAATGTGCACATCTCATACGATGAATTCATCATGAAAGTGGCCCCAGTTGCATTTTTCTCAGACAACATTACATTTACTTTACTATATGAGAAAATGTGAAAGGGGCCAGATTTAACCAATAAATCACAGTATGTCACACTGGTGCTACAAACCATACAATACATAAGTGGCACAGCATGCAAAAACCAGGCTAAAGTCAAATTTTTTCATTATTTTAAGATAACAAACATTGGAAATATTGGAAAGTCTGGTTATTCTTGATTGTGTCATTGCTTGGCTGTTCTTGTGCGCAGCTGGGATTCTCGGTCTGCATCTTTGGCCCGCTATTCCCACGCTGCATTACATATACAAGGTCTGATAAAAAAAAAAGCTGCATGAACTACACCATAAAAATCAAAAATCTTACATGATTTTTAATTTGGCCTATTCCCTCTTCAATATAATCTTTTTAACATGTCTATGCTTTCAGGACATCTACTATTTTCACCTATGCCTCAGCGATGTGCACTGCGTGGAAGTAAAGGAATTGACAGGGAAGCAAATCTGGAGAGCAGGGTGGATGGTGAGTGTTGTCCAAAATGCTCCTAGGTTTTCAGTGCACTTAGTGTTGACCCTGTTGGATGAATTTTTGTTGCAAAACCCAGTGAATGTTGAGCACGTTCCTGGTCTTTCTCTTCCCCTCCTATCCCACCTTCGGTTTTGCTCGGCTGTAGCTAGAGACCTAGCTCTCATCGTCAGTGATGATCAGTTTGAAAAAGAAGTTATTGTTTGCTTTCTGTGACTGCTTGATGTATAATGTGATATCACCACAGAGTGCACAGGCATGTGGTCAGAATGGCAAGAAGCAATCTAGAAACAGCAGGTGTGCTGAAAAAGGTCCAGAGGTGCGCATGAGAAGATGATCTTGAGAAGGAGCTTGGATAACTCTAAACCAGATTTTTGATTTTTGAGAGCCCATTCTCGTAACTTTTGGACCACACCATATAAAGCATAAACATACTATATATTTTCTTCCATGTCTTTTTCTTATTGGATTGCACAGTTCTTTATGGATCATCAGCTTTTACTAAAACACAGCTCATAATGTGTTGCTACATTTGCAGCTCCCAAAAGTATGACAACCAAGGCTGGCTGGAATTTTTACTGACATTGAGTCGAAAGCCTGTCATTTTCTGCTGAAAGCAATTACGTGTGATTTCAGCTGTCACTTTAACAAAACACACAAATTGGGAATGTAATGACTGAATCTCAGTTGTTTTGCTGAAGACTGTGATTATATTTTTTTTCCTCTCATAGATGCATGCTAAGTGGGATATGTGGTTCCTATCACTGCATTTGTGTCTGACAATTTTCACTGTTAATTTTGTTAGAGGGTGACATGTAACATTTAACAGCCATCTGGCACTGTAAGGATGTCATAATTCATTTTCTCTCTTGAAGTTCAATGAACTTTTGTAAAATTGCCAAAACTTACTAAAGACTTTTTTTTTTTTTTTTGTAGGAGCTGTGGTGAAGCAGCCACCTGTTTGATGAATTATTAAACTGTGAAATGAGACAAAACACCAGGACACTTTTGATTTACGACAACAGTTCTTTCGCTTTCTTTTCTGTTTTCCTCACAAGGATCCCCCTGACTATGTGACTCAATAAACTCACAGCTTTCAATAAGAGACAATCGGGGCCACTAGCAACCCATTCTCACCCCACTGTCTCCATTAGTCTGCAGCAAGCACATTTCATATTTTAATTAACTGAGTCAATGAAGGTATTTCTCTTGAGGGCGTCACATTGAGGGTGTGGTACAGCAAGCACAAATGAGCCAAAAAAGTAAGAGAGGGAATTAAAAAAAATGATAAATTTTTGCACAAAGTAGTGGGGGTAAGGGAGTGAGGGGTTGTCAGGTGGGAGTGTGGTCTTAATCATTGATCCCAAGCAGGCAGCAGAATGAGAACAAAGGGCACTAAAATATTCATTAAAACCTGCTCTGAGCTCGTCGTGAGAGAGAAGAATAGAGAGAGGAGGTGAGGGGGAGGAGAAGGAGGACACTGTTAGGAGTAATGAGAGGAGGTTAGCTTTTTAACATCTCATTACTGGAGTCCACTGGCTCCCACAGAGACAGGAAGATAGAGACCCTGTCACTGAGCTCTGTAATTTGAACCCAGATCATATCGTGCCCCTGAGATGTCACCATGATAGGATCTCCTTCACACAGCCGCACATCTCACATTGCTTTGTAACCAAAATCATCTTGTGCCCCACCAGCCTGCTGCCAATGTCAGTGACTCGACTGGATCTTTCCCACAAAGAAATCAAATAAATAAACCTTGTGTATTTGAAATGATAATACTAAGCTTTCTGCATAGGGAGGGAGGGATGTATTTCCCTTTCCAAAAAATACATGAGAAGCGTTTCAGAGCTGGCGAGCTTGAAAGATGGACCATGCTGGGTAGCAAGAATCAAACAAGCTCTGTGTGTGTGTGTGTGTGTGTGTGTGTGTGTGTTGATGCTCTCAGGACCTGAAAGAACTGTGGCTATGTGTGTATGGATAAATGTGTGAGAGGATGCATTTACAGTATGTGCATACCTGAGAGCCCAGTTTGTGTACTGGTGCATGTATATGTGTGTTATGTTGCTGGCCACCTGCTCACTCCTATTGCTGCTTCCCTTTTATCCCCTTGCTTTTTCTCTATTGCTGCTCCAGAAAAGAAAAAAAAAAGCCTTGCAGGGGCCACAGAGCAGATCCATTTCTCTCCCTGACACAGGCATTTTTCTCAAATAGCAGCCAAAATGTTGACTTGGAGGGATGCTTACCATTTTTCTTTTACTTTCTGTGCATGAAAGGGGGATTTGGGGTAGAAAGAGTAAAAAAAGAGGTAAAGAAGTGTATATTTGACAGTGAAAAAGAAGCCATACAGGTAATGATGGTAACATATATTTGGAGCGAGAAAAAAGCAAACAAACTAAGAAACCCACACTGTTGGTTAAACAATATTAAATTTTGACTTCTTCTTTTGATTGAGTGAGGGAGACAGATGCTTTGTGCCACTCCTGAGCTGTGGGGTTGGGGCTTTTGAAGACGTGCCAGTGAACATCACATAGAGGTTCTTACTTTCCTTCCCCCTGCCTCTGCTTCACGTACTTGTGTTTTCTCAAGGGCAGATATGTGAGGGAATATGTGAAGACACCGGCCACAGTGCTGTTTCACTTGCATATTTTAGCTAGTGATGAACAACACAATGGCTTTCGAACGCTGGCCATTGCATCTTTGCACTTTTGCAGCCTTAAGTGTCAGTTTGAAATACTAAAATTGAATGTTCTGCAGTCTGAAAAGTGTCTTTGACTAGAGGTCCGTTAGGTTGTGTCGGAGAAGTGTACACTCCTTGGCTCTTAGTGTCACTGTCTAGTATGAGGGGAGGGTGTGGGAGTCATGAAGCGATTCTGCTAGAATCCACTGTTTACGATTTCAGAGATGAGTTACATTTGAGCAAATAAATCCACTGTACAGGCCCGCATTTGAAAGGAAAATGATGCTCTGCCTCCCTGCTGTTCCTACTTAGAGTAACCATGCAATTTAGTTTGTGGCTCTTGCAAACAACAGATTAAAAATAAAAAAACAAATAACAGATTTTTCATCTATCGCACTGGTCAAACTCTATAAAATGCTGGATTCTTAATTCTATTATTAGAGCTGCGTTCTGCTCCACTCAGAAAAATAACTGGATGTACTTCAGTGTCAGCAAATCTCTTATCAAACCATGTTTTAAGTAGAGACTAATGTACAAAACATTCAGGTAATTCTAGCAGGCTTTTTATTTTTAGTCAGCACTGGTTTTCATCGATTAAGATGACAAACATGGCTGGCTTCAGACTATATGAGCTCTAGTTAATTACCATGAATTCCATGAGGTGCATTGTCTGGTAATGTTCTCTCTGCAAGCCGGCATCTGTGTTTGCCAAAGATAGTTTGAAAAAAGAAAAAAACAAACAAACAAACAAACAAACAAACAAAAAAACACTGACTGCAAGTCCATAATGAGTCCCAACTGAAAGCTGGAGCTGATGGCATCCTATTGTTTACATAAGTCAGAGTTACCTAGTTAAACTTTCATTCTTATGGAAGTTAATGTGTTAATGTATTTATTCTTTCAGTTTCACACAACAGGCAGTCACAACACATTTAATAGCTAAAAAGGTGAATACAGATGTGAAAAAAAAAACAAATTGTAAACAAGGAAGCAGGCACCAGAATTCAGTTTAAAATGTCCAGATCTAGACCTAATTCTTAGTGTGTAGGTATGTAATTGCTGCAACTGTAATTGTATGTAACTGTTTGAACATGTTCAACAATGCTCAGGTAGGTTGTGGGGTTTAAACGATGCTCAGCTGGCCCAAAGTGTTCCAAGAAAATACCCCCCACACCATTACACCACCACCAGCAGCCTGAACGGTTGATACAAGGCAGGATGATCCATGCTGTCATGTTGTTTACACCAAATTCTAACAGCAGAAATCGCAGCAGAAATTGAGACTCATCAGACCAGGCAACATTTTTCCAATCTTCTACTGTCCAATTTTGGTGAGCTCGTGCGAATTGCAGCCTCAGTTTCCTGTTCTTAGCTGATAGGAAGGGCACCCTGACCATGTGATTGGCTAATTAGATATTTGCGTTAACGAGCAGTTGAACAGCTATACCAGTGAGTGTATAATTGGGGTGGCTGTGGCTCAGGAGGTAGAGAGAGTTGTCTACTAATCAGAAGGTCAGTGGTTCGATCCCTGGCTCCCCTAGTCTGCATTCCAAAGTATCCTTAGGCAAGATACTGAACCCCACGTTGCCCCCGATGCATTCATCAGAGTGTGTGTGAATGTTAGTAAGCACTTAAGTGTAGATGAAAGTGCTGTATGAATATATGTGTGACTGGGTGAATGTGGCATGTAGTTAAAGTGCTTTGAGTACACAGAAACTGAGTAGAAAAGCGCTATATAAGTACCAGTCCATTTACCATTTACCATTTACTGGGAGGAGGCCCAGGACACGCTGGCAAGATTATGTCTCTCAGCTGGCTTTGGAACGCCTTGGCATCCCCCCCGATGAGATGGAAGAGGTGGCCAGGGAGAGGGAGGTCTGGATGTCTATGCTTAGACTGCTGCCCCCATGACCCGGAACAAGGATAAGCAGCAGAAAATGGATGGATGGATAGCCCCAAGAGTGGCCATTTTTTGAAACTATTTACCTACTTCAGCTTCCAACAAAGTTTATTATATTTCAGAGTGACAGTGTGCAGTACATTCCCATATTTGCTGCAGAGGAAAACACAAGGTTTTAAACTGCAGAGATGAATTAGAGTTGGATAGAGGGTTCAGAATTAAGTTCAGGTTCAGGTAGAGGTATGGAAGCTAGCATAAAAGGCAAAACCACACTCCTTATCTGGAAGCTGACTGGACCAGATTTAGCTGACAATGAACTGCAGCTCTGGGCTTCAAAGCAGATTTGATGTAAACTAATGTCTCAGCTCTATGTCCACTATAAGGTCTGCGTCCACCGCAGAACTGCTACATGAACCGAATTCCACTCTGAGTGCCCTCTGGTGACACCGTGCAGCTTCTTCTCCTCATGGTGTCCAGCCAGGGTGAAGCAAAGGGATAAAGTAAGTAAAGTAATCTGGTATACTTGCCTCTTATCTTCATCATTACTTTTCTGTGAAATTTGCAGAAGACAAACGTTGCGAGCAAAGACACATTTCAAACATCGGTCTCCCTCTCTCAGTATGTTGCAGCCTGTAGAGTCAGTGCTGAAGTTTTACTGTTTGTCATTGCTGACCTTTTCCTTCAGTACATTCATGTTCACACTCTGAGGTGCTGACCAGTTGCTGCTGACTGTCCACAGAGCCTAGCTGGAGCATGAAGACAACAGGAGGCGGTTGAATGTCTGGAATAGTCTTTAAAACTCTAACAAATCTCTATCCAAGATATTTTAAATTGGCTTTGAGTGTGTGTATGTGTGTGTTGGCAGTATCAGTCACACACTCCACCGATGTTAACATGGAGCTGCAGCACAGAGCATGCTGCTGTAGCTGTGACATCATAAACACACGTGCACACATTACACTCCCGTCCCATTTGACCCCGGCCCTAAACACACCTGTCAGTCTGCTGGGGATGCACCTCCTCTTTGGTTCCCGGGTTGTGTACAGGTTGTGTCTCCAGTGGTTTTATGCACAGTCACAGCGTCAGGTTTTACAGGCCATACAGCTGAATATGGCTCATGCCTTTGCATGAGCTCAGACGACTGTCTGCATGTGCACCGCTGATCATACAGACTGCACGTTTTAAAACCATTAAGATCACAGCACTTTATAACAGTTCACAGTAAAACGCCATCTTACCTGTCCAGTGTTAAACTGTCACTCACAGCAGTTACAGCAGAGTCACAGTCTGCAGCTGCCACTGGCTTAATGTCATTATAAAAAGAAGGTGTAAGGTGTATGGATTTGTATTTATTTCATTTCTAATAAGTTATTTGCTTCCATTTATTAATCACAAAACTCATCCTAATCATAGAGAGGGAGTTTTTAAAGTTGGGATAAAATAAAAAACATGAGTACCTAAAATACTCAAAGAAAAACAGAAAACATCTTGGACTGATCACTCCCTGAGCTCCCCTAAAAATAAACTCCTTCATATTTCATGCTGAGCCACAAATAAAATCCTACACCCGAGTGTGTCTCTGTGTGGAAATCCTGCATTGCTAAAGGAGACAGTTGTACCTTGTGTTACAGTAGTACTCATTAACTTTTGATGCAGTGCTTCTGTGAGCACGCACACACACACACACGCAGTGCTGCTTTGCATCATCTCCTGTCTCCGGTGAGTTCGAATGTCAGACATCAGAGACACGAAGACACGAAGATCTGCAACGTGAAGGTTTTAAATGTTGAGTTCACTCCCACAAAGACCTGATCTGCTGCGTCATCTGTCCGTCCCGAGTGCTGCACTGATTATTTAAAGTAATCCAGTGATTAAAAAGATTACTGGGAAAAAAGTTTGGATGAATTAATAAAGCTAAAATCTAAACACTAAAAAGCTGCTTTTGGGTTTCAAGTCACAGTAAATTAAATGTGCCCAATGAACAGTTTTCAGAAACTTTTTTTAACAGTGGGAAATGAACTCCAACATTTTTGTAGACGTTCTAGGTTTGTTCGTCCATTTTCATCTGCTTATCCCGACTTCAATAAGCAGATGAAAATTTGCTTTCATTTAAATTTCACTGAAGTGTTTTTCAGACCTGTTTTTTGCTTTATGATGCTCTAAAACTTTCAGGAGAAGTGTCATCAGCATCCACTTTTGCTTTTGCAGCCCAGAGCCGGTGTTTGCCGTTGGAGTCCCTCTCATTGACTTGTTGTCCTGATCATCACTTGTAGTGGCTGAGAAAACAACTGACTCTTCACATCCAAAATACTCCAGGCTTTTGTTGCTGAGATACAACAGCACTTATTTTAAATTAGAAACACCTACAATGTCCAGAGGTTCAAACCAAACTGAAAATAAGGATTAACTAAGAGCTGCCTGAAACATAAGAGCAGTGTGTGCAGAGGCCGAGACATGAGGATGTGAGATCAAAGACTGTGTCTCCCTGCTCCAGCCACACCCTCAGGTAGCATCTCCTGCCCTTATCTCCCACATGCACATGCATTCAGACTCCAGATGGGGCAGACTCAAAGAGAAATATCAGACGTTGTATTCATCTATGGCCCCCACAGCTTCAGGTCACTGTAATACCCTCCATACACTGTTAACGGTGTGAGCGTGACAGTCACGCAGCCTCTTTCCCTCTGTTTGTCTCTCCATCCTCGTCTCTGAGCTTCTTCCCATTATAGCTGAACTTTATGACTCTAAATATTTCATCTGTCTCTTCATCTCTCTGGAGCTTCAGCAGCAGAGACTCTCAGCAGCGTGTCCATGCTGCTGCTCCCATCCCTCTCTGTCGTGTCTGCAGTGGAGCAGTGACTCACACAGTAAAGCACAGCTTCACTGTTAGATGTCAGATGACTAAAACATACATAGAAGCTGTGCTTTTCCACTTCACCTCATCCTCTTCCTGCTATTTCTCTTCACCTTAGTTCTCCATCACCTGCTTTTCCTTTCTGTTTCTCCTGCACCCAATTCAGACTGACAGCAACAGATGCAGCATGAAATTCAATTCATTTCCTGTGCTGAGGAAGCTTTTCCCACACAAAAAGGTGACTTTCTGTGTTTCAGCAAACATCTTACCTCATGCAGAAAATTGAGGATCTTGAGTTCTATAAGCATGAAAAGGAGCAAAATGAGAAGCCTGTCTTTTGCCATGTCAGATGATCTCAAATTATACAGTGTGCAGCATGATTACAAAGGACTGCAGTGACTTTTACAAACCCTCGAAAATAATATGTAAGGATGAAAATCAAAAAGGTTATGGTCACGTTTTCCCTGCAGACTTTCCTCCTCATTGTCATAGCCCTGCACTGGTTTGCTCTGGAATTCCTAACTCTCTCTCCAAGGCCTGGAAAAGCCAAGCAGAGACTCTCCACCCTTTGGGTGGAGCCCGGATGTCCACGCCTCACCAGGACCACCTGCACCTCATTCAGTCTCATCATCAATCTGCTTTTAAGGACCAGCCTGAGCACCCAGCCTTCACCAGATTGTCTGCCTCCTTCGTGTGTTCCGGGTTCCTTGGTCGAGGTGTGGACAATTTGCCAGAACCTCTTACCTGTTTTCCGTTGGGTTGGTCAGTTCCTTTCTGTTGAGAACTGTTGGATTATTCACCTCTGCTGTCTGCCTACTCACCCTCCACCACTCTCAACTTCTTGGAAGAAGCAAACCAGTGGCTCCTACCCCCCTCCCGGACACCTACCCGGCTTTCCAAGTAAGCGCTCATTGAAACACTGCTCTCCTCTCTGATTCGGACATTCTCAGAAGAAGCCTCCTTCTCGGACTAATCGCTCTCTCCTCTTCCCCAGAGTCCTCTCCCTGTGGGCAACTTGGCTTCTGTTTCATGCCAATAAAACTTGTGAACTTGACAATTCAGTCTCTTTGAGTCGTGCCTTTGAGTCCGCAATTAACTCGGCCCACACAGCCCATGACACCCCTGGGGTGTCCAAAAAGCATTTCTGTGCCAGCTGGGAGTGTAATCCCTCCAGCATTCATGAGCCTGCCTGTTTGATTTGACAGGAATACAATAAGTTCAGAGGAACACTATGAGGAATCCAGGAAATAAACATGTTTACAGCCTGATACAGAAACTGTTTGGTCTCTGTAGCTAATTTCCCCCTTCATAACACCTGTTTATAACTCACCTGTTTTAACTGTATTAAGACTTAAAGTTTGCATTATTAGGGGTGTGGCCTCTTTGACTGACAGGTGGATGGCGACACAGGCGGCTGTAGCTGCTAGCTGTCTGCTAGGCTTCACCTCAGCTAATTGGAGTCCCTGACCTGGACCTCTGGACCGTGTTTGTGCTGTTGGAGCCTTGTGGAGCATTTTTAATACAATTATCTGACCAATAATATGGCTGCTGTGCAGTTAATTGGACTAACAGACCGTCCAAGAAGTCTGAGCTCCAGTTTTAAACTGTGGTTCCAAAAAAATCTGATGGTGATGGCCAAATACCCAACTCAATACAAAGGGTAAAGTGCTTTAGAGATGAAGTGAGTTTTAGCGCTTTAATATGTCAGTACAGTGATTTGGATTCAGTTTTTTCATTTCAGGTTTGTGTGGCTGGTAGTCACATCTATTATTATAGAGTTTGATTCAAAAAAGGCCGTTCCTTTTTACCCATTCCTCTCCTCCTCATTTCCTCACATCTTCATCCCCTCCCATGCATCTTCCCACCTCCTGTGGAGAGGACGATATGCAACCCAGTGTACGTTAGCCGTGAACTTGCTCTGCACGCCTTTACTCACACTGCAGACGCTGCAAAATACACAGGTCAGGTAAACACACACAGACAGACATCTGAAGTAATTTTCACATACATATCACACACTGCTCCCATACAGCAATAAATCTGTCATTTTCTTTCACTCTTTCTCTCTCTCTCTTCCACACACACACACACACACACACACACACACACACACACACACAGTTCTCCCCATAAGAGCAGTCCCATCTATTATTGAGTAGACGGCCATCATTTCAGGGCCTGAAGGTCGCCGGCATCAATAACTCTGCTGGTAGCCACGAGACAATCACACAAACACACACACACAGCTGGTCACGTGATGGAAAATCCAACGCCAGCAAATCCTGATTTAACAAAAACCCCAATCTAACAGCAGGAATCAGCATGCAATCACAGTTATGTCCACATGATATTACTTTGGACTGAAGGCAGTGACAGACAGCAGATCCATGTTTGGGAAATGCTTTTCCAGGTTTTGTATGGAAGACATGCACAGCACCTCGACCTTAACACCATCCACCATCCTTTGGAATGAACTGATGTGAGGCCTTATCGCCTAGCATCAGTGTTAAAAGTCAATCAAAGCTCAGAAAACACAATGAAACATGGCTTCAAATGTTTTGTGTTTCCACTCAGGATTCGTGTGTGTGCGTGTTGTATGGAATACTTGTGTGTATGTGGTGTTGTGATGATAATCAAACTTCTTTGGATTTTTCTGTGATTTTGATTCTTGTTCAAAGGTCGGCCTTGTTTTCAGGCAGCAGTAGTAGCAGATTATGCTTTAATGTTGGAAGGTGCAGTATGGTGTGTATTTAGTTCACATTATTTATGATCTAAACACCACAGGAGGGCCACTGACTGATCTACAAACACTTTGTTAGTTTCCTGCAGTGCGCAGTACACGTCTGCAGTGGGCACTGGGTCACAGTCTATGGATGTAAAACTGGATGTAAGGACTGCGTGTCAGAGGCTGTCTGGATTTATGAAATGAGTTATGGCTACACTGTTCATGTGTGAGACAGCATTTGTATACCTGACTTTGGTGGGTCCAGTCTGTAGTTCATGTTAGAGCATAGGAGTGAGGACATCTCCTTATGTGGAGGTTCCTGGCTCCAAATGCAGAAGGTTGTGCTGACGATGAGCTGCAACTCGTGGCTGCAAACTGGATCCGATGCCAACTAACGTTTGATACCATTACTTGACTTTATGACTTGATGATCCAGATGCAGGATGGGGTCAAAGGGTCCCCACAGAACTACAACAGAAACAGAGTCCACTCCTTAGGCTGAAGCAGAAGGATGAAGGAAAGAAATCATGCATATAAACAAAACTCCGCTCCACACACCAATCATCACTGCTTTCCTGAAAAACTGGCACTAT
The DNA here is from genome assembly GCA_015106735.1 of Paratilapia polleni. Classification (NCBI taxonomy): domain Eukaryota; kingdom Metazoa; phylum Chordata; class Actinopteri; order Cichliformes; family Cichlidae; genus Paratilapia; species Paratilapia polleni. Next base: position 15,466 of record VUQI01059987.1, on the reverse strand, counting down.
GGGACACCCAACATAACTGTTAGCACAGACAGGAAGTCATAGGAAGTCATTTACAGCCTATAGACTCAATGCCAACATCATTCTGTTTGCTGACTGCTTTTCACTGCTTTGACTGATGGCATGTGCATGTATGGCTACTCTGTGCATAAAAAATGTATTTCAGTTTTGTATTCCAGTTTTTGAATGATGGAAATGAGGACATTTTGGAAAGACCTTCAAAACACCATAACACAACTGCAGCTGTGAACTGGCAGTATATAAATAGACTAGAATAGAATAGAATAGAATAGAATAGAATAAGGTGTAGGTTCAGGTTTTGGTGAGGTGTGTTCAGGGATTGAATCGTGATGGTTAAAGAAACAGCACTGGGCTACTGTTGAGTCCTCACAAAGATATATGTACAACATCTGTGTGTGTGTGTGTGTGTATGTGTGTGTGTGTGCGTGTGTGCGTGTGTGTGTGCGTGTGTGTGTGTGTGTGTATGTGCGTGTGTGTGTATGTGTGTGCGTGCGTGTGTGTCTGTGTCAGAGGCTTCAGCAGCAGGTCCAGAAGCTTTTCCTGAGGCTTGCCTTTCATCTGATGTGGACTCACAGATAGACCAGACCCCCTTAGACTCCAGTGACATAAG
>VUQI01059986.1:11182-25994 GCA_015106735.1 Paratilapia polleni | reverse complement strand
TCTACCCCTTGCATCTTCACTATAACACCTGTGTCCCTCTCATTCACACACATGTATTCTGTCTTGCTTCTACTGACTTTCATTCCTCTTTTCTCTTTTCTCATTCCACCTCTCCAGGCTCTCTTACACCTGCTCCCTACTCTCACTACAGATCACAATGTTGTCTGCAAACATCATAGTCCACAGACTCCTGCCTGACCTCATCTGTCAGCCTGTCCATCAACATTGCAAACAAGAAGGGGCTCAGAGCCAATCCCTGATGTAATCCCACCCCCACTCTGAACCCACCTGTCACTCCTACCGTACACATCACCACTGTCTCGCTGTCCTCATACATGTCCTGCACCACCCTCACATACTTCTCTGCCACTCCTGACTTCCTCATACAGTACCACAGTTTCTATGTACCCTATCATCTGCTTTCTCTAGATCCACGAAGACACAGTGCAACTCCTTCTGACCTTCTCTGTACTTCTCCATCAACACTGTCAAAGCAAACATCGCATCTGTAGTGCATGAAACTATACTGCTGCTCACGGATCATCACCTCTCTTCTTAACCTAGCTTCAACAACTCTTTCACATAGCTTCATGGTATGGCTCATCAGCTTTATCCCTCTGTAGTTACTACAGCTCTGCACATCACCCTTGTTCTTGAAAGTCGGTACCAGTACAAGTGGAGCAGATAATAACAATTAAATAGAATGCTAAATAACTACAATGTAGCTAGCAGACTGAAAGAACGTAGAAGCTAGTAGTTACAGAATTAACACTTCATAACCAGTCAACTTGGTTCTGTTATAGAACTGCTGTTGTTGGTGTCAGATTATTTAAAAGATAATGGTGATGAACGCTGGTTGGAGGGGGCCCCATGTGAATTTTTGCCTAGGGCCCCAAAAGACTCTAGAATCGCCACTAAGTGCGACCAATGCACAAGCTGCCTGAAAGGTTTAATTCCAGGCAAGAATATCTCTTAAACTGTATGATAAAAACTTCAAATGGCAAAAGGGAAGCCATACTACTATTCCATATTTACCTCTCCAGGAGATATCAGAAATTTAACCTTCATCCTTTAATCTTAGATTAAACCAACTCTCCTTAAAGTTCTGAGCTAGTGTTGTAATTCACAAACAAATCCCTCACAAAGAACACAGCACTACCTTTAGTGTCATCACTCATAAAGTGCTCATCTATAAATCTGGGGATTCAAGCCAAAGACAAAGCATTAAATTTAAAAGCAGACATAAGAGGAAAAGTGCTCCAAGAAATGTAAAGGTAGAGTTGAGGCAAAAAAAATACAAAAGAATATCCTTAATTCTGGTCCTAAATCTTTACACTGTCTTTAGAGAGAAACATTAGAAAGACAGGTACCAAAGAAAGAAAAGCCCTTAACATGGCCAGTAATCTCAGCTGTTATGTCCCGAGATCTGAAACTTGACTGTTCCCTGACTCCCTGTACCAGCTTCTTAGTCTCTTCTTTTGCTTCTTGTAAATAATTAATTCATTATCCCAGGAGTATTTTGCCTAGGCCTTCGCCTTAGCCACCGATGATGACTTTTGCTTATTACACAACAGTCAGTCTGGAGACTGTGGAGACACCAATTCTGAGAAGATGCTCAAAATAACATAAGTAAATAGACTATAGGGTGATAGATCAAGAAATTGCCTTTAAGAGCAGAGAAATTTATTTAAAGAGCAACTTGCCAGGAAATTGTCAAAAACATTACAAACAAAAACATTACATTTAGTTTGTTTTCTTAAACATGTTGCTATTTAAAATAATGTTCACTGTTTCGTTAAATGAAGCCAAGACGGAAGTTTAGTCCTGTGATTCACCTCTGAGGAATGTTTAAGAATGTTTCTTTCTTTAATGATGTGTTTAGGTGGAAAACCTACCAATTAAATGCAGGTGCTATTTCTGCCATAATTATCTATATTCACCACTGGCCCCAAGCCTAATGCCCCCCTCCATGCCAACCTTCTTCATGCATGTGAAAATGAATGATCAAAGCTTTGTAAGTTCAGGCAGGTAAACAAAACTTTCTGGATGAGTAATTCTTCCAGCTGAACTACAAAACTAACTGAATCCATTGGAAATGCCCGATATGATTCCGTGTGCTGGAGAAAGTGAATATCCCACTAATGTAACTGGAGAGCAGTTTGCATGTTTGCTGTTACGTCCCACAACTTTTCATGGGTTCAGCAGGATAGCCTTTTTTATGCATTTGTTTGTTTGTTGTCGGTATGTTTTATAATTTCATTTTTTACATAATTAAATTTTTTTAGTGAAGATCTAAGCTCCATTTAGCACAAGTTTGCATCATGTCTACAAAGAAAGGCAAATCACTGTAGGAGTCATGAGAGAAGTCAAGTAAGAACTGTTCATTTGTTCATTTGGATTCATTTGATGTTTGCATGCTTATATTTTCTAGATAGACACAGATTTTTATTTTATCCTATGCATGTCATTACAGAGCTCAAATGCCCACTATGGTCTGTGAAACGTGTATCTGCAGTAAGCATCCTCCTGGTATTGGCCCTCTGTGCCACCAGGCTTGGACAATGCACACTTTTTCATTGAAAACTGCTGTTTGGTTTCTGTGGTGTAACCATAGACATACTGTGCAGAAGTATTGAGCTACCCATCATTTCTTTATATTTTGCTAGGAAAATGGGAAATAGGTGCAGTGATTTATTGAAACGTGCAAACATACTTTGAAATACAGTATCTAAGGCAAAAACAGAGTTTGTACAATTTGAAGTTTGAAAGTCAATATTTGGTATGACCACCTTTGTTCTTAAACACAGCCTGAAGTCTGTTCAAATGCTTTGGATGTGTTCGACATTCAGAGCGCTTCTTTGGATGTTGGCTGCCCTTTGTTCCGTTCTCTGTCAAGATGATCCCACACTCCTCCAATAATATTGAGGTTTGGGCTCTGGGGAGGCCAATCCATGACTGATAGTTTTCCATTGAATGTTTTTCTATCCAGGTATACTTTTACTGCAAGTTTTTGGGTAATAGCTCTTTGGGAATCACCTTGTTGGTGCAAAAATAATAGTTATGCCTATCAATTTTTTATTATTATAATTTTATCTTTGGCATTTTTTATAAATTAATTTAAAGAACTGGGAACAAATAATGTGTTTTTTGTGACAGGCTGCTAGTAACAAAGTGCCTAAAGATACAATTTAAATTTGGTTCTTTGCAAAGTTGTCTGTTATGTGTAAAGACAACATTGGTTCATCCCTTGAGTGAGGTGCCTTTTTATTCTTGAAGGACTCATAGCAAAAAGAAAAAAAGCATTCTTGTGAAAATGGTCAAGTACAAGGAGTGGACTGAAAACAGCCAATGCCCAAAGAAAAACTCAGAAAGACTTTCAGAAAGCCTGGAGAACTATTGGTCATGACCACTTTTAAAAATTACAAGAAAATCGGGCTCCCTGGAAGCAAAATATAAAGAAATGAGTGTGGCTCAAGACTTTTGCACAGTACTCTAGCTCTCAGCACAACAGTTTGATCCAGGCGATGCTTGCTCTCTATGCATAGAAAGCAATAATTAAAGGCAAGGAGCAGGAGAGTCCAAAAGCAGGGAAGACATTTCAGGTGATCAGCCCGGCCACGAGGCAGGACAAAGAAGCAATCCAGGGGATCAACCCAGAGGCCAGGCAGAGCAGAGGAACACTTTTGGTGGTCGACCTGGGGGCCAGGCAGAGCTGAAGAACAGTTCAAGGGGTCGACCAATATGCAGGGCAGAGAAGAGGGACAGTTTGCGTGGCCACCCTGGAGCAGGAGCGAAGCGGAGATACAGTTCAGGGGGCCAGCCTGGAGATAGGGCAGACCAGAGAGACAGCTCCGGAGAACGACCTGGAGGGAAGGAGGAGCTGAAAAACAGCTTGGGGGGCTGGCCTGGAGGCTGAGCAGGGCAGATGAACCTCTCCAGAGATCAGCGACAGAGGCAGCAAACAGGCAGCCGTGGAGGCAGCTGGCGGCGAAGATGGTAAAGAACCTTTGGTGGCTGGACTGGAGGCCAGAAGCGGTGATGGAGCCCCTCCAGAGGCTTGGCTAGGGGCCGTGACAAGTGCTGAAGGCTAGCAGTGGAGATGATATTCCAGCTGAGGTGGACGAGGCTACGCAGGGCACTCAAGCTCCTCTGACTGGGGCTGCACAGAATGGGCCAGCTGGGGTTCAGTCTCAGACCCAGGCAAAATAGTCTCTTGGGGATCCTGGTTAGATGTAGGGACAGGCTGGGACTCAGTGAACTTCATCATGGGCTCAGGGACAGGCTGGGGCCTAATGACCTTCCTCCTCAGAGCGGGGGTGGGCTTGGGCCTGGTGGTGAAGCAGGCCAGTGCCCGATGTCGGCTGATCCAAGCAGAAAGGCAGGCAGGTGCCCGGCATCAGTTGACCCAGGTGGAGAGGCACGCTGGTGCCTGCTGACCCTCATCCTCAGCGCAGGGGTTGGCATGGACCTGGTCAACCTTGTCCTCAGTGCTGGGACCGGAGGGGAGCTGGCCTGGGCTCCAGGCAGCATGATTTCTGTCAGGCCAGACAACTGCGATGAGGCTTGGGTGCTGGATTGCTGCAGCAACAAAGAGGAGCTGGGCTGCTCCAGTGATGAAGAATAGCTGGGCTGCTGGAGCAGTGATGAACAGCGTCTCAGAGGGCCACACTTCCTCCTCGAAGATGGGGAAACAGAGGAAGCAGGCTCAGGCAGGTGGTTAGCAGTAGCTGCGGCAGATGGGTGGCTAGCTGGCTGCATGTTTAACCAGCCCACTCCACAGGTGGAGGATGGAGCTGAGGACCAGGCACCAGGAAGGCACAGCATCCCCAGGATCACACCTTCCAGCGGGCACCCTGATGGCCAGGCAAATCCCCCTGAAGACCGACTCGTACTCTGGGGTGAGCCATGACTTAAATTCTAAAGTCCTTTCCAACAAAGAAAGAGCCACCTGCTGCCACTCATACAGCTGGGTCCATTTTGTGGTTGTGGCGTTCTGTGATAATCTAGCAGATCGAAATGCAGACTCCAAAGGCAGACAGAAATAAACACAAAGTGAACCTTTAATTGCAGGCTGTTTTAAAAGCCCAAAGAATCCAAAGTCCATTAGTGAAGGCAAACTAAATACAATGACCAGCAGGGAGCACACTGGGAAACAAACAGGAACATACACAGACACCACAACAAGGGACAAAGGGGAAACTGAAGTTATATGGACACACACAGGAACACACTGAGGGCTAATGAGGAAGGTGGATACAACAGCTGGGTACAACAGGTGAGACTAATCAGGGATAACAAGACAAAGGAAGTAAAGCTAAGGATAAAGTACAAGAGATAAAGGACTACCAAAATAATACAGTAAGTAACTAAACACAAAAACTCCAACACACTAAAAGTTATAACAAAAGCAACTATAATAAATAAACCTTAACCAGAACACTAATGGAAATAAACTAAAACTAAGAACTAAAAGCTCAAGATATAAAGAAGGAATATAAAAATCAAAAGTAACAATAACCAACTAAGAAACAAATAGAACATCAAATAACAAGACTTCAGTCAAAAAACTCAAACCACTGGGTCAAAGCCCAGGACCATTACACATCCTTTGTGGAAACAGGGTTTTAGGTCATTTCTTCTGGTTCCCCATTATATTAAACATGCATATCAGATGACACCACTAAATTTAAAACTTTGAACTTGAGAAATATTATTCCTAAAACTATGTTAAAGGGTGTAATAAAAAACAGTCTTTCTTTCTTTTCTTTTTTTTGCACAAAAGTCAAAACAGAATGAAACTACATTAAATTACAAAATGGCACAGCAAGGTCTCTGCAAGTGTAGACAGTATTTATTATAAACATTACAAAAGAAATGAGCATTATTGCAAAAACAGAGCTGTTTGTGGAAGAATGGTTTCAATTGTATTTTAATGACTAGCTTAACTGTTCTGAGAGCATGAACTAATTCCTGGAAAAAAATGCTCCTAACTGACTGAAAAACAGCAGCTTTTCATTATTGGTCATAACATATTCTCATTACCAAGATCACCTTCTTAAAGACTTTAATTAAGATGGCAATTGTTTTCTGTGGGCCAAACTGTGATTTGCCCTACAAAATGTTGTTACATCAAGCAAGGGTGCTTTTACTTAAGAGAGAATCAACAAATGAATACTCATACTTATACTGGAAAATTATTTATACAATAGTGAAAGAAAAGACATGGCCAGGTTGTAGTCACAGGCTGGTTTATTTAATTTGGAAACACTACTTTTGTCATGGTGAAACTCACTGAGCAGTTTCAGGTACAGCTGTGTTATATTGTGCTTATGAGGCAAAAGGAGGTCAGCAGGCAAAACAGCTAACGCCAGCCCTTAGTCTGTTGTCATTTGTGTCAAATAGACACTTAATTATTACTGTTGCTAACACTACTCTGCAGAATCGGTTCTTAGTAGCTTGAAAGTGAGCTTACTAGCTCACTTTCAAATCAGCATCTGACTTTTGCCTTGTTCAAAATGAAAGAAAAACCTGCAGGTTAGGTTAAGTATGGTTAAACTGGAAAGAAAAAAAACACTGCACTGTTTATTGTAGAATAATGTGCAAATAATACAAAAAAGAAGACTCAAAGAGTTATATAGACAAAAACTTCCAATGAAAAAGCAACAAATAAAGAAACTTAAATCCAAAATGAAATGATTAAATTAATTAGGAATAGTTTGGAAAAAAAATTAAAGCAGAAAACAAGACAGAACCGAAGTCCTTGTGACATGCAATCAACTATATTTGTCAACAACTGGATTTACTGGATGTCATACTGAGGTGGGGTTATGGTTAAATGTGCTATTTTAAACTGCACACCCAAATCCTTTGTTTAAAGCTTGAACTCTTAATCAGCCAGCAACCCCTGGGACTGAAAAATGAACCTACAAGAGCTAACAACTGCACTTCCTCAAACAGCCACTTAAGGCTGGCTCTAAAAGCAAGCCACTTTACACCAGAAATAAATGTGTTCACAGCCTGGTACAGATTTTAGTTTTGGTCTCTATGGTTATTTCCCATATTGTTACAACAGTGTACAGGTGGTTTTTATTATCATTATTATTATTATCATTATTATTCCCCACCATTTTAAATAGTATTAAGGGTTAATGTTACATATTATTTGGGGCAAGGCCACTGACACAGATGGCTAAAGCTGCTAACAGTCTGCTAGGCCCAACTGAGCTAATTTGAGTCCCTGAACTGGACCTCAACCATCTTTGAGGTGGTGCTTTTTTCTGAGCATTTTAATGCAATTATTTGATAAAAACAAGCTTTGCTGTGTGGTTGATGTACGAACAGGTTGTATTGGTGAGTATTTTATTTGTATGTTACTTTGTACTATTTATCAGTTATTTGTGTCTGTGTGATGCACCCATGCAGTCTAGGGTTGCACCTTGCTAATCATGCTTGCTAGCTAGTTGAAAACTTAGTCCATTCTTAGTCCTTACTCCATCCTCTCAAATTTGGCCACTTCAGGCTTTGAAATGGGACTCTGGAATCAATGTGGAATGTGACATTGGTCCATCTTTTATATACAGTCTATGTGATTCACGGGAGGGGGACTTTGGGGTGGGGGTGGGGGGTTAAAAACAATAAAAAACAGAAGAAAAGAACCAAATACTGAATGGAATACATTTAAATAAATGTGTATCTTCAGAGTCTATGGAAAGATGACAACTATAGTTAAAATAAACTAGTGTGATTACAATAGACTGAGATCTTGAATAAAGATCATTTCTATACTAGTTTAGAAGAGTAAGAAATTTTATCAAATACTTCAGCGTATGCTGAGAGTTATATCCTGTTGAAATTTATTTGGGTTGCAGAAACAATATTAAAACACTTAATTTATAGAGTTCTAATGAAGCACTTCAGTAAGGTGAATCCAAGTTTGGTGTGCATTGAGATTTATAGTGGACTCATGAGGAGATATCTCCACAGAGGGTATGGAGTTCAGCATGCCATGAAGAATCTTATATTGAGGATGGGTTCGGGTGTGTTTGAAGGTGTATGTCTAAAGGAGGTGGAGAGGATAATGTAGGCACTTAATATAACTTATGATGGTCTGGTGAACTGTGGAAATAAAAACACTAAAATAACATCAACTGACTATCCTACTTCTTTTCAGTTTCTAAAATTAAAATAATAGTCCTGTTGTTGATTCTTATCCTGCTGGCTATGCAAAGTCTTAAATATCACAATCCTGTCAAACTCAGTATAATTAATGTTCAGTTTGCCACTTTTATAGTTAGAGGTCGATGGTCAGTTTTAGCCAGCCCTTGTGGATTACCGGCCTTTGCATAACGGCTGGCTGTCTCAAGAGATAGCCACTGTTGCTCACAGCCTCTTATAAACTATCAACATTGAGCCTCTATTGGCCCTATATGCTTAAATTCCTGTAATCCTTCTCTCTGCATGTTCAGGGAGCAACGGAAACTAGCACCAACCTTAGTAGAACCTTAGATCGGTCTTAAACCTGCTGCTTGTTGTGTCGAGCCCCATCCATGATTAGCTCCATGGCTGATTTGGCTGCATCATGATTTACAGCATCAGTTAGGTGAAGAAGAAGACGCCATTTGGGAGCTCTCACCTGGCAAGAAGAAAAAGAACACTGCTTCCACAACTGTAGAGCCTGCTTGGACCACTGCTCTGCCACCCATAGAGCTAACACCTACCTGGGCAGCCAGCTCTGTGGACCTAGATAAACCCGTTTTGTTAGCTTTGTCCAACATCCAGTCTGCCATATCAACTGCAGAATCCAAACCCTAAAGTCCCGTTTATTCACCAGCTGGCCAGTCTTCCTTATGCTTTTCCTCCTCATTAGCGATGCCAGACCCCTGTGCCGATGTTGTTGATCCCAACGCAGCTCAGCTGGGAAGATTGAGAAGTGCAGTCCCAGTCTCCACTGGAGTTCCTCTCTTTCCTCCCGCTGCTGCAATTTTTTTCTAAACGATGAAACCAAATCCTAGCAGGGGCTCTCCTTTCTTTGTATGGATTATTAGCTACTAAGTAATATACAAAGCAAAACTCTTGTGGTTTTCAGGTGGATTTTTCCAATAATCAGTGCTTTGCTGACATACAGCCAAAGAACTGTCATCCTTGCAAACTCATGCTCCCTCCACTGCTGGCTCATACTGCATGTTATGACACAACCTCTTGGGCTCCATTTATAAACTCTCTCACTGTGTTACTTCAAAGCAGCAAATCTGTGAAGCCTCACTTGTCCTAAGTGCATGTCATGCAACTCTATTTGCCTTTCCCACGATTGTTGCATGTGTTCTTTCTACCTTAGGCTTTCCATGTACACACATTGACAAGCATGGAGGTTTGCCCGGTCTAGCTTTTTTAGGGGTGGGGTAGGGGGTCTTTGTGGCTGCACTCCCTGCCTCAGGTTTTCACTGTATTCACATCGAAGGGAAAGAGGTTGCACTCTGCCATACTGCCATATATAAAATACTGCAGATGGAAATGATTTTTCTTTGACCAACAAGTCCTGACTGAAATTGAGCAAAGTGTTAGCTCAGGCAGGCCATAAAGTATAGCTCAGCCAACAATCCCAGTGCGTCAGCTGATTTCCTTTCCAGTCCACATCAGCTGATGGCTCAGCTGATATCCTTCTAAGCATCCAATTGGCAAATCTGATATATCCTATTAAAGCTGCTTTAGCCCGCCTTTAGCTGTTTCCCCTGCAAGCTGCTTTGCAACCCGCCTCCTGTTCACATCATGCCTGACTTAACCAGTGTCACCTCTGTTGTCATTGAAGCCAGCTCTGTTCTGTGGGGGTGAGGTCTATGCTGCTGCTCTCCCTGCCTCAGCCTTTCCATGTATGCACACTGAAGAGCATGAAGATGTGCACTCTTGCCTTAGGCTTTCCATGTATGTATGTGGAAGGGCGGGGAGCAGAGCTATACAGCCAAATATAACTTACTGCAGATGGAAATAATTTTCTTTGACTAAAGTGATTCTGACTAAAATACTATTATTTGGTTTGCAGCATCTGGCAGGACTGCTGGAGCATGATATACAGTATATGGTTCAAATGTTGAAGCAAGATATTTTTCCTGTTTTGTTTTTTTTTCCAACAGGACAACATAGCACTGAAAATGTTGTGCAATATGTGTGTGCACACTGAAGTTGAATATTTGTTCATAGTGAAAACAATGTGGACTTCTGAAAGTCTGATTTGTCATCCCACAATTTGCTTTTCATCTGCTCTACACAGGGGATTTAAAGGATGCAAATCATTGTATTGTTATTATAGTTTGACCAACATATTACCTTTGGTTCCCAGTTATTAACTATAAGAGAATGTATTGCATTGTGTTCAGATGTGAATGGAGGTGTAAGTAGAGTATTAACAACAACACTACTTTTTCTATAAGGCAATGATTAAAATTTGAATACGCAAGAAACTGAATGAATCCAGTTGGCACTGATGAAATCTACAGAGCTATGATCCAAGAGAAATGTTGCCAATTACAGTTGCCAAGCTCTTGTTAACTACATGATTTAGGATGTAAAATTTCATTGCTGTTCATAATAAAGACATTAAAAAATTAAAATGTCATTTTAAAACATTACACAAAACATTTGTTTCATCTGTGGCACTGCTTACTTTCAAAGTTATGTAACTGGTTTATATTCCTTGTGTGTTGCAATTTTGTGTCACAGTTGAAGCCCATAATCACTTCAGTATGAATACGGCAGAAAAGAAGTGTATTTCAAAGAGAACTCCACATGTGTAAAAATTAAAAAAGGATTTACAGTGTTTTGGGGCCTGATTTGAGCAAGAAATTATTACCTAGCGTTGACTGAACCAGACTGTGTGACTACAAATAAATGTCATTTGTTTTGTCTTCATTAGAGAATTTTCCTTTCATTTGGTTACGTTAACAGTTTAATGCTGAGCTTCAAAGATTTTGCAAAGTGCAACACTGACACAGAAGAGCACTCCAAGGTTTACCAGTGCACTGTGACATCACCTATTCTTGCAGGTGCAACGCAGCATACATCTGATGCCACCCATCCATCATCTGAGTAATTAACTGCCAGCTTGTTCAAGTCAGCTGATTTTGGAAATGTAAAAAAGCCACAGTTATATGAATGAGGTTTCTAATCTCTTTTTTTAAAGTACCCATGCAGATAATGAAAAACTATGGAACACTGAAAGAGGCAGAGAAGAGCAGAGAAAACTGAAAGTGAAGTGAAAAACTGTCCAGCAGAAAACAATATAAGATGTTTTTCACATAAATTATATTCATTTAAAGGTTTCCTAAATTCAGACACTGTGAGGGTCAGTCTGCCCACTACGTGCAAACCCTTTTGTAGATTTTATCTTTTGTTAATATAACAGCATTGATTGAAGAAACTTAAAACAAACTTGAACAATTTTCTCTTTTTTATATTTGGAAAAAACAAATTCTATACTGATTTACAATCACCAGATACTTTATTAGGTACACCTCGCTAGTACCGGGTTGGACCCCCTTTTGCCTTCATCACAGCCTTAATTCTTCATGGCATAGATTCAACAAGGTGCTGGAAACATTCCTCTGAGTTTTGGTCCATGTTGACGTGACAGCATCATACAGTTGCTGCAGATTTGTCAGCTGCACATCCATGATGCCAATCTCCCTTTTCACCATATCCCAAAGATGATCTATTGGATTGAGATGTAATGACTGTGGAGGCCATTTGAGTACAGTGAAGTCATCATCATGTTCAAGAAACCAGTTTGAGTTGATTTGAGCTTTGTGACACAGCGCATTATCCTGCTGGAAGCAGCCATCAGAAGATGGGTACACTGTGGTCATGAAGGGATGGACATGGTCAGCAACAATACTCAGGTAGGCTGTGGATTATAAACGATGCTCAGTTGGTACTAAGGAGCCCAAGGTTTGCCAAGAAAATATCCCCCACAGCATTACACCACCACTACCAACCTGAACCGTTGATACAAGGCAGGATGGATCCAAGCTTTCATGCTGTTTACACCAAATTCCGACCCTACCATCTGAATGTCGCAGCAGAAATCAAGACTCATTAGACCAGGCATTGTTTTTCCAGTCTCCTATTATCCAATTTTGGTGAGCCTTTGCAAATTGTACCCTCAGTTTCCTGTTACTTAGCTGACAGGGGTAGCACCCAGTGTGGTCTTCTGCTGCTTCAAGGTTCAATGTGTTGTAAGATCAGAGATGTTCTTCTGCATATCTTGGTTGTAACAAGTGGTTATTTGAGTTACTGTTGCCTTCCTATCAGCTTGGAGCAGTCTGGTCATTCTCCTCTTACTTCTGGCATCAACAACGCATTTTCTCCCAGAGAACTACCACTCACTGGATATTTTCTCTTCTTCAGACCATTATCTGTAAACCCTACAGATGGTTGTCAGGGAAAATCCCAGTAGAGCAGCAGTTTCTGAAATACTCAGACCAGCCTGTCTGGCACCAACTACCATGCCACATTCAGAGTCACTTAAATCACCTTTCTTCCTCATTCTGATGCTCCGTTTGAACTTCAGCAGATCATCTTGACCGTGTCTACATGCCTACGTGCATTGGGTTGCTGCCATGTGATTGGCCGATTAGATATTTGCATTAACAAGCAGTTGAACAGTGTACCTAATAATGTGTCCGCTGAGTGTATTTTACACCCCTTGGTAAATGAAAGGCGAGTCTGTTATTTGCCTCGACCCTAAGACAAAAGATTAGGGAAAAGGGAAAAGGAAATGAAAAGATTTCATGCAATATGGAAAAAAACATTGTGTCACTAATCCTCTAAATGGTTGTTTTCTAAAGAATAGTAAGATGAACCTCTGATGAGTAGACACTGAATAACTGAGAGGGAGGTGACCTTATATTTCTGACAATTAACACTGTATAAATAATTACCAATTATCAGTTACTTTACATAACACTCTGGCAATAACTGCAAGCAAAAGATGGCTGCAGAAATAATATTTGATAATTTGTGAGCCGTTTTTAATTGAGTCAACCAGTTTCATTCACGTCTCAGGGATGGAAGGTAATTGTTGTGAATGGCTTACTAAAAACACAATTAGTAGATGATACAGCGTCACATTAAAATGCAGAATGTGTTTTTTCAACAAGAAGCATAAGTTTAGAATTAAATAAATGTGAGAGGACTCAGGGGAGAAGTGACTAATGGTATCAGTGCTCATGTTTACTTTGGTCCCTTCCATCCCACCCTGAGTTTTTCAAATCAGAAACAGATTTCAACGATCACTCAGACGAGATGTTAAATGATTGTAAACACTGTTGCTACAGTTAGTTTCAGCTCTATCGCTTATATCAAAACATGTGACACAGGTGTCTCTGAAGTCATGTGTCCACTGGCAACCCTGAGCCAAAGAACAGAGGGCGATGTACCATTGCACATCTGTCTTTGTAATTAATTTTGGCCTGTAGTCACTTTGGCTGAACATTCAAAAGACTGTAAGTAGTTTTTAAGCATTTTTCTCTCCTTTTTAATGTTTATTAGAGAGATGGAAGGAAATGAGAGAAAAAAGAAGTGGGGACTGACATGCAACAAAGACTTTAAAGCTGTAAACCATGTGGGTGTCCCCAAAGGGTTGTTGAGGATAAGACTTGGTTTTAGGGATTACATTAGAATTAGGTTTGTGTACAATACTGTGTAAAAGTCTTGAGCCATCCATCATTTCTTCATATTTTGTTAGGAAAATGGGAAATAGGTGCAGCAATTTATTGAAACAAATGCAAACATACATGGAAATATGGTATATAAGGCAAAAACAGAGTTTGTGCAGTTCTAATAAGCTTGAAAGTCAATATTTGGTATAACCACCTTTATTCTTCAACACAGCCTGAACTCTCTTAGGAAAGCTTTCTTGTAATTTCTCTAAGCAGTCTTCAGGAATAGTTCTCCAGACTTCTTGAAGGACATTCAAAGCTCTTCTTTAGATATTGGCTGCCTTTTTTTCTGTTCTCTGTCAAGATGATCCCACACTGCTTCAATAATGTTGAGGTCCAGGCTCTGGGGAGGCCAATCCATGACTGATGATGTTCCATTGCATGTTTTTCTATCCAGGTACACTTTTACTGCTTTACTGCGTTTGGGATCATTGTCATGCCGAAAAAAGAAGCCCTTGCCAATCAGGTGCTTTCTCCACCTTTCTCCTTCACTTTCTCCAGCACCACTAGCTGAAATGAAGCACCAAACCATGACACAGCCTCCACTGTGTTTTGCAGATGGCTGTTGACTGTTGTGCCTCTCTCCTGACGTCCTCTGTACATATTGACGACGATTTGAACCGAAAATTTCAAATTTGGGTTCATCACTCCACAAGAACTGTTGCCACTGATTTTACATCCAGTTCTTGTGTAATTTGTCAATTCTTCTTTTGTCCTTCACTTGTCCAGTTTTCTCAGATTTTTTTAAGGGCATACTGCACATCACGTTGAGATATGCTATGTTTTCAGGTAATAGCTCTTTGGGAATTATCTTGTTGGTGCAAAAATGCTATTTTATGCCTGTCAAACTGTGTTATCTTTGGCATTTTTCATAGATTCAGCTAAAGAGATGTAAATAAATGATGTGTTTTTGTGACAAGCTGCTAGTGACAAAGTACCAAAAGATACAATTTAAAATTGGTTCTTTGCTAACTTGTCTGTTATGTGTAGACACAACACTGGTTCTTTCCTTGAGTTAGGTGCCTTTTTTATGCTTGAATGATTCATAGGTCAGTGTTAAGTGGCTTAACAAGCAAAAAAAAAAAAAAAAAAAAAAAAAAAAA
>VUQI01059985.1:2569-19361 GCA_015106735.1 Paratilapia polleni | reverse complement strand
CATTGTTTTGCCTTAATACTTCATATGTTTCTCTGCTTCTGCAGTTCTACTGCAAAGACAAATGTTTGTAGATCATACCACGGCAGAAACTTTAGTGTGCACATCCAAGGTCAAAGGGTCACAATGACAGATGGCATAAAAGTTAAAATTTTCACAGTGAATCTGGTCTTGCATATTTGTAATTGTTGACTCATTTAGTAGATTTTCTGTGTTAGTCCTTGAAGAATGTTGTGCAGTACACAATATTTGTAAGTCTGTTATTCAGAGGTATGCATTGTTCGTCATGCAGGTATTTGTCCTACAAATCAACCTCCTACATCTCTAACACCCAACCAAAATGCAGGTATCTGCTTCAGCTTAGACTTTAATGTTAAAAACAAACATGCCCATGCTGAACTTGACAGTAATACTTTTGGTGTTTAATTCTCAGTCGACCTCAATTGTCTGTGTGTCTGATATGAATGCATTAGCAGGATTGTGCTGTGCGGTGGATTAGAACCTCCCCCGTGCTTTGTGAGGTGTGTGGTAATGCCAGACTTAGTGGCTTCTGCTGCAAATCACATCCTCCCATCGCCTTCTTAATCCCTGATGCGCTGCCTAATGACACAGAGACTGAAGGACTCAGCGGGAGATCAGAGAAAGGCAGGGAGGGCAGGGAGGGCAGGGGGAAAGTGAAAAGTTGCAAAGACTCAAAAGTAGTTTGATGTCTGAGAGAGGCTCTGTATGGAAAACGATGGTTTATTCTTACTGACTGATATGTGCGTGTACAGGTTTTGGCTTTTTGAGTGCATGTGTTTACAACTGCTCCATCTATAATCAGTGTGTCATAAGCGGATAGGACAGGTGCTCAACAGGTGTGCTCTCTGATACCAATCCCTCTCTATTTGCCTGTCGGTCCCTCCATTTTTGCACGCACTCATTGTGTTGTTCGTAGAGGAACACCTGGGCTCTGCTGCACCTGGGCTTGTTGCCCAGTCCTCTGTCTGACAGCACACACACACACACACACACACACACTGGAACACAGCCAGTTCCTGTTACTGGCTAAAGCAGGAAGCAGCAGCTGACATCCTATCCTTCAGTTCCTAAGAGACTCAACACCCTGAGTAAACCATCTAACTCGGACCCACTTGAGACTGATTTACCTGAGAATCGGGCCTCTTGTACATAACAGTTAAATGGAAAAGGAGTACACTGAGGACTCTGTTAGCGCATTAAGCTAATAACTAGTGGGTACTTCTGTTGGATTCTCTACGGCTGATGGCTTTGGGCATCCATTTGTTTTGCATTTCAAGTGTCGTTTATCTTTCCAACAAAAGCTGCAGTATGCATCAAAGCTTTCTGAGCTTTCAGTGAATAAAGATTCACAGGCAAATGCCACATTTTGCCATGGTCAGTCTGTTTAGATCACATGCCTTGAATGGCACCAGAAATGACTATATTTTAAATGAGCAAAGTACATGAGCAACCTGTTACTTAAAATGTGTTTATTTTTTCACCAGAGCAGAGTTACTGTGTTTCTCACGATTGTGTAGTTGGCTATGCACTAGTGAGCGTTGAATTACCCGAGGGAATAACATCTACACGTCATCTTTTGGATTACTGTGCTGTTTACTGGAATAAGTAAGCCGGTCTCAGCTCCCTCCTTCTCCCTCTGTGAATCACTGTTCCAGAAAGTAGGCAGCGGTGATAGATGCATTTAAGTAGTAAAGTGGTTTACTTGATTGTTTCTGAACCATGAGGCTCTCCAGTCATCACCTAATATACAAAGCATTCAGTAAATTAATTGTTTTAGTGATGGATAAATTATTGAACAAAATATTTACATGTTTGTGAAGTTTATAAATGTTATAAAGGCCTTACCACATTGGGCTCATATAGAATAACAACAGTATTTATTTAAAGTAATGCTGCTAGCCACTCAATTAATGTAAATCCAATTTTTGCTCCTCCTTTTGCTCTCTTTTGGTGTCCTCCATCTTACTGCACTAATATGGTCTCCAACTAAATGCTAACATTGTCAGTCTGCTGTTTGGTGCTGGACAGGTAGCTTACTGTGCGTGTATCAGAGCTGCCTATCGCAGCTGGAAATGAGTCTGGTGAGAACATTGAGACTAAAACAAAAAAAATAAGGTGCAGGTGAGAGCAGGGAGCAGGTAGAAGAGAGCCCGGAGAGGTTGAGATATGTGTTGGAGAGAAGAGGAATGAAGCAAGCAGAATATGTGTGTGAATGAGAGGGAGGTAGGTGAAAAGGTGAGGTTGCAAGGAGTAGAGGTAGTGAAGGTGGATGAGTTTAAATACCTGGGGTCAACCATCCAAAGCAATGGACACAAGAGATGTGAAGAAGAGAGTGCAGGCAGGGTGGAACGTGGAGAAGGTGATTTGTGACAGAAGAATAGCAGCAAGAGTGAAAGGAAAGGTTTACAAGATGGTAGTGAGACCTGCTATGATCTGGAGGTGGCAGAGTTGAAGATGTTAAGATTTTTGTTGGGACTGATGAGGAGGGACAGGATTAGAAATGAGTACATCAGAGGGACAGCTCAGGTTGAGCAATTTGAAGACAAAGTTAGAGAGCCAAGGCTGAGATGGTTTGGACATGTGCAAAGGATAGGGATAGTGGATATACTGGATAAAGGATGTTAAAGATGGAGCTGCCAGGCAGGAGGAAAAGAGGAAGAAGATTCATGGATGTAGTGAAGGAGGACATGCAGAGAGTTGGTGCGACAGAGGAGGATGCTAGGGATAGGGTGAGATGGAGGCAAATGATCTGTTAAGGCGACCCCTAAAGGGACCAAGAAAAAGAAGGAGAAAGCAAAAGAAGAGAAGAAGAAGACGTAATATGAAAACAATTAGCCTAAATGCACTAGAACATTTCACAAAGCTAAGAGGAGTGGTGGAACTGGCTCAAAATTACCTTCATATTCATTATTATGAGTGACTCCTTGCACATTTGACACTTTGATTTTCTGTTGGCAAAAAAAAAATACTGATGAGTGTAGCATCAACACAAATGCTTTTAATAATAAAGACATGCTTGTATGAACATCTTTTCCATGTTATTTTGTTTTTGTTTTTGTTTTGAAATGTAGCTCTAACAGCTACATTTCTATCTATGAACAGCTGGCCATACGTTCATGTTCCTATTATAAATGCATGGTGTTGACCTGGGTAGGATACCAAAGCCCACAGGAACAGTACTTTAGCTACATTAGCAGCATAACCAACCTCATTACAATCAACACTTTAATAGGCAGAAGCATCATCACTATGTTTTGGCAGTTGAAACAATGGAAGATGATAAGTGATCTGACAAAAGAGTGGCTTTCTGTTAACCTCTCAAGCTTGTCCACTTGTTCCTTCTGTCTGAAACAAATCTGTGCAGATATCATATTACACAAGGGTAATGGGCCAGATTGCAGGATCAGGGACCATATGCACATAAGCTGTATGCACCAGTTGTGTTGCTGTGTCTTTAAGTATTGGTTGTTTTTGTTTTCTAAGTGCTTGGGAACGTCCACCTGCTCAAAACACGACTTTCATGTTACTCCTATAGAAGTGGTCTCATGAGTTCCTTAGGGAATGTTTACACTTTTTGGTCGAGCAATGAAGAGACAGAGCAGCTCCTTAGAACAGTTTCAAGGTAGTGAAAGGATCATCATTGTCTTTCAAGGGCTATGGTTGTGCCTTGTCTTTGATTTAGAAGAGGCAGAGTCACAGGTCTCCTAACCCTGGGGCAAAACGCAAGAAGGCACTCACACACATATTTTTTTCTTTCTCCATTTTCCCCTCTTTTTGCAATTTGTCCCACAAATGCACACACTGCTTTCTCTATTTGCTCACCACTGTCCGGTCTCTCTCTTTCTTGTCCCCTTGAGCCAGGGGTCACAAGGGGTCAGGGAAGATATCATTTAGTCAGAGAAAAGTTAGACGAACAAAGATCACCATTCACCAAGAACTTTTCTGTTATTTCTTTCTTTCTTTCTTTCTTTCTTTCTTTCTTTCTTTCTTTCTTTCTTTCTATTTTAAATCCCTTCACCTCGACCATTCTAGATGTTATATACCAGAAAATCCTTTCCCTAAGAGTAGCTGCACAAAGGCCAGTGAAAACCAAATGCTGGATTTACAGTGCATAGAAAAGGAGCTGGGGGCTTTGTTCTGCCTTCACAGTTGCATGTTCATTCATTTTTATTTTTATTTTAAACAGATCAGACTAATTATGTAGATATTGGAGGCAAGAACAAGATACATCATGTTTTTTATCATAGTAGAGTCATGGCTTCAGGGATGGCAGCAGTTAGTTAGTCCTAATTGAAATATCTCAACAACTACTTGAGGATCATGAAATTTCCAAAGAAACTTAATGACTTTAGTGGTCTTCACCTCCCCCCATGACCTGAACGTTTGTGGTTTTGGTAGCACTTTATTATACGGCCTGCAACTAAGGGTGTAATTCCTCTAGATTTAAATGGAATTTCAGTAAATTTTATCTGAAATTATGATGTAATTATATTAACCTAGAAATACATAACTGGTAGATACACTAGAACATGCATGTCCTCCTTCACTACATCCATGAATCTTCTCTGTGGTCTTCCTCTTTTTCTCCTACCTGGCAACTCCGTCCCAGCAGGGCTAAACATCTCAGAAAAAAAGTCTGATTTATAGAGGTCTAAGAGAAATGGCTCTACTCTTGATTTATGACCTCAGTAAACATTTTCTTAATTAGTTCATGGTCTAAATAGCTAGTTTCATGTCTTCTTCAATAAAGCATGATGTTCAGTTCGTAGAATACTATGTCCCCACTTACATTAAAATTGATGGTAAAGTAGTGCTATCTTGTGATGCACAAGTGGCTGCGTTAAGACCGTTCAGTGTTCCTTGCTTCTCAGTCAGAACCACCACATGCTTGTTTGGTTATACTAAAAGATACTTTAAGGAGTTGGCTGTTTTGTATGAACAAATAATGAATATATCTTGTTATCTAGCTAGTGCTAGTGTTTGCTGATCAGCTTCACCTTCTTCAAAGATTTCAAAAACCAAGATGGCATCAGACAAGATGCAAAACTCAAGGCTTCAAAGTGGGCAGGGATCCTTACTTAATATGTTCCATGTCCATGCTTTAAATTGGCTTAGTAAAAAAACACATCAAACCCTGCCCTGTTGACAATCGTCCTATTTATATGCCATTAGTATGTTAGTATTGATATGGCATGGTACACTTAGGCCCCCGAATCATTTAAACCCTACAAGCTTTTATCATCAAGATGTGTCTTGAAGTCAGTGTGTAGAAAAAGCTTAAAGTTATCACAAAATCAGCATGACCTGACAGGTAGCTGTCTGGGCTCCCTGCACACACAGTGGCATGTCGAGTGACATGGCAGTTTACACAGGTGTCCACACTGCAAAGGAAAAACTTCCTGTGATATTTGCATTTGACTTCTAAATATCCTCTCATAACACACACACACACACACACACACACACACTGCAAGTGAGTAAAATAGGAGAGGCTACAAACTAACAGGCCTTGGGACTAAAGTGGCATTTACACAGACACTCTAATGTCAATACTTTTCTGAAGGACATTTTTTATGCCACAGAGACATTGTGTCATAAGTTTAATACACATGAGAGGGACCTGTGAGTGTCTATGTGGATGACACCTATCCGTACCAGACCTGTTTTTAATGATGAGATTAGAGAGTACACACCTGTGGCCCTCTCATTTTTAACACAACACTATGGCTGACTGTTGAGCTGATTCTGTGTTTGTCTCCACACTATCAGTCTTCTTTTTCCAAGTCCGCACCTTGTACAGTACTGACAAAAGTCTTGAGCCACCCCTCATTTCTTTATATTTTGCTAGAAAAATGGGAAATAGCTTCAATGACTTACTGAAATGCGCAAACATAAATGGGAATACAGTATATAAGGCAAAAACAGAGTTTGTACAATTCTAACGAGCTTAAAAGTCAATATTTGGTATGACCACCTTTATTCTTCAAAACAGCTTGAACTCTCTTAGGCAGCTTTCTTGTAATTTCTTTAAGTAGTCTTCAGGAATAGTTTTCCAGGCTTCTTGAAGGACATTCAAAGTTCTTCTTTGGATGTTGGCTGCCTTTTGTTCTGTTCTCTGTCAAGACAATCACACACTCTTTCAATAATGTTGAAGCAGTGTGGGATCATCTGGGGAGGCCAGTCCATGACTGATAGTGTTCCATCATGTGTTTTTCTATCTGGGTATGCTTTTACTGCTTTGGCAATGTGTTTGGGATCATTGTCATGCTGAAAAATGAAGCTGTCGTCAATCAAAAGTTATTACATGGTGGATCAAAGTCTGACAGTACTTTTCTGCTTTCATAATTCCAGCAATTTTGACAAGATCTCCAACACCACTGGCTGAAATGCAGCTCCAAACCATGACAGAGCCTCCACCATGTTTTACAGATGACTGTAGACTCTCACTGTTGTACCTCTCTCCTGACCTCCTCTGTACATATTGATGACAATTTGACCCAAAAATTTCAAATTTGTATTCATCATTCCATAAGACCTATAAGCAGTGATTTTCAGTCCAGTTCTTATATAATTTGCCAGTTCCTTATGAATGGGTTCTTGACAGCCACCCTTCCACTGAGACCATGATGAGGCTTCAGTGAACAGTAGATGGATCAACTGAAGGGCCAGATGCATCTCTCAGGTCCTATGTCAGGTTTTTGCTATATTTTTTTCCTATTTCTTAAGGACATGACTTTCAGATATGGTTCATCTGCTGTAGATAGTTTTTTAGGCCTACCACTTCTTCTGTTCTCCACTTGTCTAGTTTTGTCAATTTGTTTTTAAAAGTTTTCAGCTAATAGGTCTTGGTAATCACCTTGTTGGTGCAAAATTACAATTTTATGCCTGTCAAACTGTGTTATCTTTGGCATTTTTCATAGATTCAACTGAAGATATTGAAACAATTTATGTATTTTTGTGACAGGCTGCTCGTAAAAAAGTGCCTAAAGATACAATTAAAAATTGGTTCTTTGATAAGTTGTCTGTTATGTGTAGACACAACACTGGTTCATCCTTTGAGTTAGGTGTCTTTTTTATTCTTGAATGATTCATAGGTCAGTGTTGCATGGCTTAACAAACAAAAAAACATTCCTCTGAAAATGGTCAGGTACAAGGACTGGATTGAAAATAAGTGAAAAGCAGCCAATGTTCAAAGAAAAACTTTGAAACACCTTCAGCCTGGAGAACTATTGCTCAAGACCACTTTAAAAAATTACAAGAAAGACTGGCTCCTTGGAAGCAAAATATAAAGAAATGAGGGTCTTTTGCACAGTACTGTAAATGCAGTAAAGTTAGTACTAATTTAACTGAAAATATTAATAATACGGTATATAAGTATTTAAAGTCAAGTAAGTAAGTATTTCAAAATCAACAAAGCAAAAAGAGTTTAAAACAGCTGCAGTAAAGACAGCACAGCAAATATCAAATTAAAGTTGCTCAGTATGACAGTGTATTCATCCAGACTTGATACTAAATCTGATTTTTTTTTTAAAAGCAGTTTCTGTTGTTGGGAAAACATGGAAAGTACTTTGGGAAATACAGATGTTGATTAGTATTAATGTTGGTAAGTATTACTGTATATGTGGGGGGAAAAGTTGTATATAGCCTGTGTTGTCTCTAGAGGGAGCTGTGTGACGTGGATTGAGTCAGCGTGAGGCAGGTCTTCAGTAAACGGTCTAGGGATCTGGTGGTATTAGACATCTGTAGTCTGCTTCTTATCACTGCTGCAAGCTCCAAGCTACAAGCTACATTAACCACTACAAGCATAACAAACCCCCATCAACAGCCAGAGAGTTGCATTGTGGATAATGTAGGCACCAGGATTTGACAAGAAAGTAGAAAGTGTGTAATGAAAATGACAACATCCCATTGTCTATTGACACTGTTATAAAAATATAAAGCTAAATCTGTGCATTTTCCCTTTAAGCGGTACCGTCTCTCCTTGTTGTCTGCATCTACTTCCAGAACCCTAAGCGCCGAGAGGTAGGAAAGTATTGTCAGGTGGAATCTCTCCATCACTTTCTCAAACTACAATTCCAAACAAAAGTTAATGAGGCCAGGACGAACAAGTTAAAAAGGTCTATTTCAGTTTTTATGTCTTGAAATAAGGGAAACCTTCTAATAAATACAACTGTTGATTGATATACTTAGAAAATACAATAGTGCTGAACTTATTAGTAATATGTCAGGGTTGCCAGCTCTCACACTTCTGGCATATGACACATTTTTACCATCTTTTTCACACACATAAATCTGTTGTACTCAAAAAATTGTTTAAAAATATAATACACTGTTAAATATTAAATCAGTGGTGTGGTCTGCAGGGTCTGCAGTCATTAAGCTAGGAACAAGCAAACACAACTAACTCACTTTAAGTAAATGAGGTAAAACGTGGTTGACTTTAAGCAAAATGCTGCTTGCACATTGATATGGCACTGCTAACAATACCATATATAATAATGTATGAGTTTAAGGGGACATAAATAGCAGAATTTGTACTTTTATAGTTTTCTGGATAATACTTCACTGCTTCAGTAAGATTTTGTAAATACAATTAATCAGTATGTTAAAATGAGGCACTTAGAAAAAAAAACTCAGCTATATCTGATAGAACGTCTGCTCTGCATCCACAAATACATATGTGCAATATACGTCACTTCATTTTATTTTTTATTATATACTCTTATTACTAAATACACAAATAAATAAATAAAGACATACTTTTCTTTACATATACCATTTAAATTAGTTATTTTGTCCAATTACTTTTGAGCCTTTGGAGAGAAAAAAAAAGTTTTTTTGTTGAACCCCTTGAATTTTGTCTTGATTGATATTTTTTAAATTCACTACAAAAACTGTGTCCAAAAATATATGGACCTGACTGTATAAACAGTGTTTAATTGCTTGAGTACTACAATAAAGTAAATAAAGTAGTAAATTGCTGCTTATTTGCCTTTTGCTTATTTAATTTAACTTAAGGAATTTATATTATTTTATCACATAAATATTTAATTTTCTTTCACTTAGGATAATTCTGTCACATTTAGTATTGTCATACATACACCTATTATAGTCTTTTCAACACAGCAAAGCTTTGATTTTAAATTAGGGGCATTGCAACATACTGGTATTAACAATATGTTAAAAATTTAACTATGATCGTATTGTAAATAATTATGTCTTTATTTTTTATGCACACTTTTGTAGTTTTAGTTACAGACACTTTCTCTACCTCTCTGTATTTGCATTTTGAGTGTACAGTCATGGGCAAAAGTTTTAGCAGTGGCACAGATTTTTCAAAGACTTTATGCAAAGAGTCAGTATTTACAGTGTTGACCCTTCTTCTTCTTCTTCATAACTTCTGCAGTTCTCTGTGGCATGCTGGATATCATCTTCTGAGCCAAATCCTGATTGATGGAGATCCAGTCCTGCCTTATCAGTGCTTGAAGTTATGAGTTTGTGGGCTTCTGTTGTCCACTGGCTTTTTACTGACTGATCAGACTAAAGATGTCCTCAAAGGCCAACTTCTTAGAACAATCCAGGAGCAATTCGGGGACAATCTGTACATTTTTCAGCATGATGGAGCACCATGTCACATTAAAAAAGTGATAACTAAGAGGCTCTGAGATTATCACATTAATATTTTAGATCTGTGGCCAGGAAACTTCCCAGATCTAAATCCTATCAAGAATCTGTGGTCAATCCTTAAAATGTGGTTGGACAAGCAGAAGCCCACAAACAATCAATATGGAGCACTGATAAGGCAGGAATGGATCGCCATCAATCAGGATTTGGCCCAGAAGCTCATAGCCAGCATGTCACAGTGAACTGAAGAAGTTATATAGAAGAAAGTTCAACACTATATAAACTGACTCTTTGCATAAATTTGATTTATTTGCAAATAAAAGATTTAAAACACATGAAATGTTTAAGGTTATTCTTCACTAAATCATAGAAACATGTTAAAAAAAAAAACAATCCAAATAAAAACTGAAGTGGCAAAACATAAGTAACACAAAATTTGTGCCACTGCCAAAACTTTTGGCCATGACTGTAAGTTTTTCAAAAAAACACACAAATTAAACAAAGTTAAAGATGAATTTGCTGCAGTCATACAGATGTCTATAGATACTTTGTATAGACCTAACTTTTGATAGATATTGCAATGAAATTATAGTGTTGAATTCTTGTAATAATTGTGTAGTGAAATCTTATTTCAGAAGTTGCATTGTGTTCTCTACACATACAATTACCTCTGCAACAGGTATGTTGTCATCGATGGAGGAAAATGCAACACCAATCATCACCAACCCAGACACCTGCAGAGTAATAAAGAATAAAAGCAATAAAAGGGAATGAATCAAACTGCTTCAGACAAAAGTGGCTGTTTGTTGGGTTTCACAGAGCAGGAAGTCTTTAACAGCAGAAACATTCCTCTGAAACTTCTCCTCTTCCCCAGAGAGACTCGCATCAACTGGGAACTCTGACGGCTTTATATCACAAACGCCATCTGTCTCACAGCCAGCAAGTTTAAACTTTCCAAAACAGTCCAACTGCACTGAAAACCCTCATCATATCCTTCAAAGTTCCCAGCCTCTGTTGGCTGTTTCAGTGAATATTCTCCCAATGAAACCTTCACCTGCAGCTCGGCTTACAGTTTAAAGCAACGGCAAACAAAACACTGAAACGGTTTAGATGCAAATCTTGTTGGTCTTAATCAACATATTGATATGGATGGATTACTTCATGGACCTGGTGGAGCACCCAGGAGGCTCCCGGATTTGAGCCCCAACATTAACAACCACCGTCATGCAAAAAAAAAAAAAAGTGGCACTGGGGAAAGTTGTTTCTTACCATGCACAGAAATATTACAAAGATTTTTTTTGGTTGGGTGTGGAGGGAAATTTGGGTCATGGGTATGTACTGATAAGAAATCCAAATAATAAAATTACACAAAACAAAAACACTGCAAATGAATCTGACTCTTTTCCAGAGTGGTCCTGGTTTCCTGAGTGATGATAACAACAAAGAAGTGAAAGTCACTTGCGATTTAAAGTTGGGCTGAACTGGAACATGCAAATATAAACACTGTAATCAGCTGATACAACGGAGCAGCCACAACAGGAAGCAGGAAAGCAATACCCATGATGGAGTGTTCGTGCAATATTGTGTATTTATTACATAACTGGCAACAAAAGCTGCTGTAATTATGCACAAAATCCTCACTGTAAGCATTACACTTAGTTGGTGGTGGTGAAGAGGAGTTAGGAGGTGAAACAAGAGCAAGAAATAAAATGAAAACACAAGGAGGTGGCGTCAGAGGCTGAATCAAGACAAGGTAAGGGGAGGAAACAAGGAGGTGAAATGTATGAAGAAAGAATGAGGGCAGGAAATGAAGGAGTGGAGATGAAATCAAAAAGAGGAAATGAACAAAGATTAACCTCTAACAAATAAACATCATTAAAATGTGCTTTTCTACCTACGTTTTCTAACATTTATTTATAAAAATAACATATTTGGTTTAAAAAGTCCATGAACTTGTTCTCTGGTGGATAATATCTATAATAACCACACTGTGACCTCAAACTTGTCTTTGACGACATTTCTGTTCTACAAAGTTTTGATTTGCATTGGTCGACTTTTCTTCTACCCGCTCCACTGGAGTAAGAACAGGACATTTTTGACAGACATATTGGTGTGGCATCAGCGGTGATGCAGACACTGTACCAATCTGTTGTGGTGAAGAGAGAGCTGAGCATGAAAGCAAAGCTCTAGATCTACGTTCCCACCCTCACCTATGGCCACGAGCTCTGGGTAGTGGCAGAAATGAGCTTCCTCTGAAGGGTGGCTGGGCTCTCCCTTAGTGATAGGCTGAAGGGTTCAGTCACCTCCACATCAAGAGCCAGCTGAGGTGGTTCAGGCATCTGATTAGGATGCTTCCCAGTTGCCTCCTAGGCATCAAGTGTTTCAGGTATGTCCTACCGGGAGGAGGCCCCGGGGAAGACCCAGGACACCCTGGAGAGATTATCTCTCCCAGCTGGCTTGGGAAAGCTTTGGTGTTCCCCTGAAGGAGGTGACCAAGGAGAGGGAGGTCTGGGCAACTCTGCTTAGACTGCTGCCCCAGCAACCCAAACCCAGATAAGCAGCAGAAAATGGATGGGTCGATCGACTTTACTTCTAACACATATTTTGTAAAAGTAAAAGTAGAAGTGCTTCACTGACACACAAGACATCATAAAAACACTGAGAAAAATGGAAATAAACAAAAACAACAATTTTTAAAAAGTAACGAATAAAAGTAAAGCAATACTTTGAAGTGATAAGAAATTTTTTTTAATGTAGTTTCAAGATTTACATTTAAAGATGCAGTTGTTCTCCTCAGTAAAACCAAAACTGTATCAAAAAAAGGGGTTCATGTGTCATCACGAGTGAAGTCCTGAATTTTCTGCCAGAAACCACAAATTATTCCTATTTAAAGCCAGTATGAACTTAAAAGTGCTCAGTGCAAAACAATTTAAATTTTAACATCTACAAAAATTACAAGTTGGAAAAGTCATGTGACAATTTAAAAAAAGAGCAGCTAAACAGACCATGCTTTTTTATTTTTCACCTGCTGTCTCCAAGATGGTGGTTGCATTCAAATGCATTAATTAGCCATCAACACCTTATTGATTAATTATCATCACACTGTGTATTTCAAAACTTCTCTCACTGTTTGGTTTAGTAGATGCAGATCTTATTGTTAGCTGCACCACAAAGATAATCACCAAAATAACTTTCAGCTCCAGAGATCTACAATTTTTTTTTTCATGTTGCAGCTCAAGATCCAATCACCTCCATCATCAGCCATCACAAACATGCAGTGAACAATTAACAGTCTGCTTACCAGCAGCAGCACAGTGACACAGATAGCGAGTCCTCGCAAGTAGCTCCTGCAGCGAGCCATGACCGCTGTCTGAGAGAGTCCGGCTAAAATAGAAACAGAGTAAAGACCAGAGCCCACTCTGTGTGTGTGTGTGTGTGTGTGTGTGTGATGGATGTTGTTTAAAGCCCAAAAGTGTTTGGCGGCAGAACGAATAACATGACCAAGTTTGGAAGATCAGCTGAGAGGAGAGGAGAGCAGAGTAGAAGAAGGAGAGGAGAGCAGAGGTTATTCCAGGTAACAATAACAACTAAATTAGTGGAGGGTGATTGGAACAGAGATATGAAGGTCGGTAAGAAAACAGGAAGGTAAATGACAAAGAAGTATGAAAAGGAAAGTGAAAGTGACAGTAATGAAAGGAAGGAACGCAAGGAACAGTGTGATGGAAGGGCAGAAGAAGAAAAGTAACATTTTTAATGGAATAACATGTTTATTTATGCAAAGAAACAAACACGGTGCCAACAGCACAGGCTCGACTTCAGTGCTGCACAGCAACCAGCAGACTCAACAATGCAGCTCTTTCTCCATAACTACTTCCTTCAAGTTTTCCTGCTCTCCTCCCAGCACTGCTCAGAAAACACTAACTAATGGGCCAAAATTATCTGAGAGCATAAATCACCATTCTACCTGGACAGGTGAGCTGGACTTTTTTCCTGTAATTATCTCTACCAAAGAGGTTATATGAATGGTTCCGTTTATTTGTCTCTTTTATCAATACAGTTATGGAGCAGTTTTCATGGACATGTTACCAGAGGTGGGACTTGGCCCATATCAACTGTAAAAGTGATCCAGATCCAGATCTGTTTCCAGACTTTTTTGGAAGGATGTTTTATCATTTTCAGATTGGTCAAAATTGTATATTTCACTTTATATTTTCACAAATCCATCCATCCAATTCAGGGGTGCTGGACTTATCCCAGCTGTCATGGGATGAAGGGCGGGGTACACCCAGGATCAATCACCAGTTAAACTAACATGTGTTGGACTGTGGGAGGAAGCCGGAGTACTCACAGAGAACCGACGCAGGCACAGGGAGAACATGCAAACTCCTCGCAGAAAGAATCCAGCCAGCCGGTAGATTCAAACCCAGGACCTTCCTTCTGCGAGGCGACGATGCTGACGGACCACATAAGTGCATATCAATTGAAAATAATGAAAAATAGGAGACATTGTCTTGGTGCTCTCAAGAAAATACTCAAATTAATCCGGGGACTCGATTCATGCATGCTGTGGAGGCAATTTTCAGCCTTGCTGGTATGCAGTCTCAGACTGCTCTTGACAAATATGTTGTTTTGGTTAGTTTAGTTCTGTAGTTGGATTGGCAATGAAAGCAGGCAGTATGTGATGAATTCTGATAATAGTTTAACCTTCTGCTAACTGTAGCCAAACGCTCATGGCTGAGTCATTCCACATGAAATCAGTCAAATCTTAGAAAAGTTCACATTTGACCCCTGCAGAATCAGCTGATTTTTTTTTTTTTTTTTTTTTGTACAGCAATCTTTGCATATCTAATGAATCCATGCAAATGGCACTTTTTAAGACACATTACGTGTTCCAGCATCTTTGAGTGCTCATAATTTGTTGATTGCAAGAGCTAGCTACATAAAATTCGGGTCTGAAAAAAAAAAATTCAGCTCTGTTAAAAACTGCAACCAGATCAGTTTTACACCCACTCCAAGTGTCACACTCTAAAGCCAAAGCCTGGTTTTTGTTCAGCGTGATCAAACTTTGAGCAGCAGTATCATAGGTTATATCAGTTTCAAAACTGCTCCAGTTTAGTGTCTATGATGTAGAGGAATCAAAAGAAGCATTGGTACCCTGGATGTTTGATCTGTTTTCTGATAATACACTGGAGAAAACTTTGATTTGTGGCTAATTTCCAGGGCCATATCATCATGTGGGATATGTGGCTGTTCAAAAGAATTTAGAGCATATGAAAAGTCTCCTTTTTATCTACATTTTGATACCAGACTCTTCTAGAAGTGACTGGTGCAGTTGTGCTATGGAAACTTTGATATATTCCATGATGGTGATTCTCAGTTACAGAAAGAAGTCCTGCTGAGCAAAAATGTGATTTGGGCTTTGGACTGTGGCCCTTGATGCCCCATCAGAGTTCCTTCAAAGTTTTTACATCATAGTTTTATATAAATTTCTTTATAACAGAGATCATATAGACTCAGCTGTTATCAAAATAATATTTTCATTTCTTATCACTGTTATTTTATGGTAAATGTCATGCCAGTGAAGCCTGTTGGGGGGAGTAAAGTGGACTGGAATCCAGTAGAGTCATTAAGCTCGGTGCTGTGTTGACTTTAGGTTAAAAATAGCTGCAGGGGATGGACCAGCAGTGTGTGTTTATGCCCAAACTTATGTGTGTTACAGAGACAGTCATAAACTGTCCCTGCTTGTTTCCCAGCAGACACTCGTATAAGCAGAAAAGTAAAAATATCTCTAGAATCAGCCACATGAGCCAAAACAGTGATAATGATGTGTGCAGTGTAAACATCCATTACAGCTGTGAGATTACCAGTCGTAACTCTTGTTCTGTGAGTGCTTAACGCCACAAAGATTAGCTGCTTCATCATTTTGATCGCTGTAAGCTCGTTTCTGTGGCACCCTGCTGATTTATTTGTGTGTGCTGTAAGCAGGTAGTTTCTATTGAAGCACTTGTTGAAGTTTCTGTGGAGGCAGGTCGGGTTTAGTTTCCAAATTTCCTAGTGAGTTAGACTCACTAGGAACAGTGGCGTTGCGTGTCCTGTCCTTTCTGTGTGGGCGGGGAGTGAGTTATCATGGGGGGGGGGGTGTACTTTTGGATGGCATGAAACAGATAAGATCTGAACTGTAAACTTAAGTGCCCAAAGTACTTGAATAAATGAAGTTGTGTGAACTTAATATTTTAAAAAAAAGCTGTACTTAGCTAAATATTTTGAGTTCCTGAGATGTCTTCTTACTTGAACTTGAACTTACTTGAACTACTTTGCTGATTAAATCAGTGCCATTTAAAAGTTAGATTTTATTGTACTCATTTCTTTTGTTTTGACTTGAATTTGAACTTTAAACTGCAGCAGTGGCAAAGTTTGCAGTGACAGCAGGAGAGACCTGACCTCCCTAAGGGGGGCACCACCTGACTCCACTTGCTTGCATGTGGCGTGCATGACTCTGTTTAAACAAACCTAATGACATCACTCAGAAAAAATGAAGAGGAGGCGTCCTTGTGGGAGTGAAAAAAGGAAGAAGAGGAGAAAACAAAGCAAGAAGGTGGTGAGCAGATAAAGATTGAATATAATGCTAAAAAACTAAATGTTGGTGGTCTAGACTTAACTGCACCACCAGCATCACATTATTTCTTTTGTTTTCTTCCAACATTTAACGTTAGTTAACTTAGCTAGCAGAGCAGACTGGTGTGTCCAGCTCTGCTGGCAGCTACATGTTGGTGTCAGATTATTTATAACACAATAGTGATGGACGAATGGATGGAGGGGCCCCCTGTGAATTTTGGCCAAGGGCCCCAACAGACTCTACAATCGACACAAGACCAAAGTCACACAGATCCCTCATATGTTTCCAAAAACAGCAGTGAGCTGACGTGCCATAAAACAGCAGTTTAACTCATTATCTTTAAGTTACAGTAACTTAATCCCATGCGAGATATGTACAGAAATTAAGTCCCATCAGATACATTTACTGGAGTTGTCTTTACAGCAATTTAAATTGTAATCAAAAGGTGCATGTAGAAGTAAACTGTGAAAAATTTCGCTTTCAAGTTCATCAACAAAAAAAAAAAAAAAAAACCAACATAATTTAATTATTTAT